>JAPYZO010001575.1:0-26524 GCA_030522905.1 Torymus flavipes
AATTTTGTAAATTAATGAAATATGAAATACATATCAGAATATTATTTAAAATATTATTTAACTTCATAAAGTATTCCAAATAATTCAACAAAATTAAATAAGGATTCCCTAAAAATAATCTTTTTTTATATGCTGAAGTCGAAAAAAGAAAAACAAGTATATATTCTCACTTTGTCTGCTTGTACTCAAGTATTTTTTACAATAGTAATTTTCATTTCACTCGTACAGCCGGAGTTTCAGTCGCCGCGACAAAAAGAAACGGCTATTAAACCCGTCGCGAGCTCTGAATTTTAATGCTTTATTAGAAGCGTCGCGCGCCATTTGTGCCTAATGGCGTGAAGAAGGCATCATGCATCGCACGTTTTAAACCTCCCCACCCCTCTAAAGTCAACGAGAATTACTCGTAAAACATAACAAATAATAACTCCGCTCAATTCACCCCAAAATAATCTCATTATGCAGATTCGGCATCACGATTTCGCAAGTCGAGCGGAAAATATAGATATGGCCACTATAAAAGGAGTGTCGTGTGCGGACGATACGGCACGTTGCTGCGCTCGCTCGCTATACGAAGAGACTCATTACGAATTTGCAAGAATATTGCGATAACAAAATGCACACGGCAAACATTAAATGTATTGTCGTGAAATTTGATGGTTTAACGGCCACGCGCGCTCACAGTTTAAAATTGAAATAAAAATTAATTTCATCATGCGCGTGGATTCATTATTAAATGGAAACTGCGCGCGCTGGCTATTATTGATTAACTGCGTATACATTGACACCATTAAACTAATTACGTTTCGTTTATCGGTAAAATTTTCTATACTGTATACTAACGTCGCGTTAATTAAAGCGAGTTCGTAATGTAATTTCGTAAAGTTATAGTGTAAATATTATTTTGTATAATGTAATTTCTGGACATCACGGATAAGTATACGCGAAAGAAGTATAAAGTTTTAAATAAACTCGAATTTTTAACTTGCTCTGCTATGTTGCACATTTCCGCTAGTTAAATTATGCAGATTCATCATACTTTAGAAAAATTATTTTACCTCGCTCCTTGCACGAGATTTTGTAAAAATTGTGAAAAATAATATCTTCCCTTTTATATAATTCACGCTAATATTTTTCGTTACGTTAACATTATTTTCGTTGAAAATGTAAAACCTTCGTGTACTGCTACTTTTAAAATTACCCAACATTCAACTATAAACATACTTTTCCGTCCACTCTTGCACAGAATTCATAACTAAATACTCTCATCCACGCCATATCTCTGAAAAGCACTAAAAAAGCTCCTCCACTAATTTCTCCCGGCGACTCTTACATAACCCACCGAAACATTTATCACCAGCGTACTCTCTGCCCCCTAAAAAACAGAGCAACCACACGAGCTCAGCAACACGCGTCCCCATCCATCGTCCTCGCGAAAACTACCTCGAAGCACGAACCGCAAGCGATCCCCGGGCCCGCGTAAAAAATCATCATCCAGGAGGAAAGAAAAAAAAATACACCTCGCGATTGCGCGCACGCAAATGAAGCAAATCAGCCGCGACACGAGGTCGAAACACATCCGCCTCCTGAGTTCCCTTACTCTCTCTTACGCGGCGCTACGCGCGCTGGGGAATTTACATTCTCTCCGGGGCGCGCGATGCATCACCACTGCTCTCTCTCTCCCTCCCCATCGTGTGCGGCTCGTCTCCCAGACACGGTTTCTCGCCTCTGTACACGCGCGCTCATTACACATCCTTCTCGCCTCTCTTTTGCTCCTTTTTTCGAGGGAGTCGAGGGAGGGTGTGCTATGCGTGTAGCGAGGTCTTTGTTTTGGATCTTCTTCCTTTTTTTTACCCGCCACCCTGCGCACGAGGTTTTCGGTGACGCAGGTGGCGGATGTAATTGAGTGCGCGCGGTTCCCGTTTTTAGGAATTTTCAGGGTGAAGGTGAGAAGGTGGAAGAGCTGAGATTTGAGTACAGCTATAAATTCTGTATTAATGCGTGGCTTTTTGTAAAACGTGTTAAAGTATTGAAAAATGAATTTTTACTATTATTTATGTGCATTTATAAGCATTTCGCTAATATTTTTTTATACGGAACGTAGGAAATATAATCCCGAGAATGACTAAAAGACTTTCGCATATAAAAGTAGTATTATCCACATCGAGTCGGACGCACACGCGTCGCAGCTGCTATTTTACATTATATATTTAATGTCTTTTTAAAGGATGACACTAATAAATTTTTTATCACACATATATGAAAGCATAAAACGACGAAACTTCGCGGAGACATAAAGCCACGAAAAAATGATGATTAAAGCTTTAATCCCTGCTAATGGGTTTTCGAAAGCACGTGGGTGGCTGTGGGGGAGGGTTTAAGACTTTGACCGTACGCGCACTAAAAGCCATTATGCACTGGCATAACTATAATGCGCAATAGCATAGATAATACTGGAGTTTTAACTTTGAAATTATTTGAATTTTCACGCGTATCATTCATTAGTTACGTAATTTAATACGCTGATGGGAATAAATAAAAATTAATTATGTATTTGCGAACGTTTTAATTTAATGTATACACAAAGTCGAATAAAGACCTTGGCGAGTCATGTAAATCTTTCAGAAACCAAATGCCCAAACAACCATTAACCTCAACTTCCGCAAGTCGCCCAGCAATTTACGAGAAAAAAGCAGCAGCTTCTCTAATTATCAATTCACATTTACCGCACAATTAAAACGCACAGAGAACCCGCTCGCTCGTCCACGTAAAATCAATACTTCCTCCCAGCCGTCCATTTCCCTTCATCCTCCTTGCCTCAAAGACCCAACAAATTCATTTCCTCGGGCGAGCACAGTTACGAATCCCCCTGGAAATCCTGCTCACGGGCACATCTCCTTAATTACCCTATCCTCGCTAACATTTTTCAACCTCTCCGCGCACACTTACGTCCAACTCCGTTATAATATACATCGTATATACCTTCGTTCGCCGGACCGACACCCCTTTTGCGCCTGTGCACACCCGCACGAGTACCCGCACGGTTCTCTCAAAAGCACGAAAATCGCCCTCCACTCTCGCTGCGGGGCTAAAACCCGATAATTAAGCGAATACACCCCGCGCGCCGCTTGACGAAGGAATGTCCGCGTAGCAGGCAACGCGCGCGCGCTTTTTTTTCAATTTCGTCCTTTTTTGCCATTCGCGCGCTCACATATACCTGCATATATATAGACCCCCATCTCTGCTATATGCTATACATATGTACCTATACACCTGCAGGCTACCGCGTGTATATATACAGGCGCGGAGAAGCGTATGGCGGGTGCAAAGCTTTTTCCATTTAATTAACGCCTCTCTCTCGTACCCGCACACACACACACACGCGTATATAGAGGGACCACTGCAGGCTATACGCGAGCGTACAAATAATACCGGCGCGCCGGCCGTTTTTCCTCTCTCTCTCTCTCTCTCTCTCTCTCTTCCGTTGATGCAGCCCCTTTATGCGCGCACGCGTGTCTGGCTCTGTCTCGCTCTGCTTTTTTGCGCGCTACTGCAACGGCTGCTGCTTTTTGGAACGGTGCTGCTGCCCGTGGCGCTGTAGTTATATTCGGTAGCGGTGTGTATAGTTTTTCATTGTTAAGCATTCGATGAGGTTGAGTGTGCAGCGCCGGTGGTGGGTTTTGATAGACACATTGTGTATCGCGTGTTTGTGTGGACACGGGAATCAGAAACATGATGTATAGTTGGCGCGTTGTGGTATTGGTTGTTTTAGAGAATTTGCAACACTTTGCTGAAACAATCTTTATCGGGCTTTGTGTTTAAGCGCGTGTGTATAGTATGAACGCTATACGGCGAGATTGAATAAGCGTGTTGTCAAATGCATTGTTTTATTTGGCGCTGCGCGTGTTTTTGTAGAGTGTGGTTTTTGTGTAAGAGAAATGCTTACACGGTACTGCTTTTAAGTCTGATGTTGCAAATGTACTTTATTTAATGGCAGTGTTTTTATGGTGGATGTTTGCTGGCTTTTTTATGTTTATGATTATAACATTTTTCTGATGTATATTTGGTGTGATGATTGAATTATTACGCGGATGAAAAGAAAGCTAATCTAACTTGCCTGCACTCGTTAAACCAACTGGGCTAGGAAAAAGTAAAATTAACTTTATTTATAGTATAGGAACGATTTTATATTTAAAATTAGAATGCCAATTCCACTATAATAATAACCGGAATTAAATATTAATTCTACCGATATCGGTGTAAGTAAAATCAACCAGTCATTTCCATGTCAAATCAACTGTGTGCAAAGTCGAATTAACTATTTATTTTCTCACGTACTGTAAGACTTCAAAAGTGAAATGAAAGTAGATTAGCGATCTTCAAAATATCATGTGTATTATCGTATTATCCAGATATTTGACTATCGTTTGAACACGGTCCCTGTCTAAAACCCCAATGGAAGTGAAACTTCAACAAGGCGTGTGTGTGCGGATCGATTTTGTGTTAATAATTTGACGGGTGATGGATTTTTACGGTGGAAGACACGTAGAGGAAATTACTTCTCAATTCGCTGGAGATTCACCTAGCGTGAAGCCTTTTGAAGAATATTCGTTGGAAAAACCCGGGGTGAATGAAGTTCAAAAACATTACTTCGTTGCGCATGCACAATAGTTTTTTTTTGGCTCCCCTTTCTTTTACGCGAAAAAGACATTTGCTGGAAAAAGTCGAATTTTTCCATACGCCACTGCCGCGTAGTCTTTTGTTATGGTTTTTTCACGTTTTATCTTTGAAATTACTCATCTTGGACACAGTATATAGTATCTTCTTTGTTTGCAAAGATCAAACGAACGACTGAGCCATTCAAAATTCCGAAATTCAAATAACCTTATTTACAGACAACATAAATCACAATACCGTAACATCACTTCTTATAGATTCGACTTCAAACCCATTGACCGTAGTTTCTCAATATTACCCTCCAAATAAAAAGGGGGAAAAGGGAAAATATCCAGCACAACAATAGCAAATAATAATCATTCAAGCACTCTTTTCCTCTCTCTCGCATCGTGCACCGAAGCAATCAACCCATGAATATTCGAGCTCACATATCCCCCGCACACCCGCACGTAACTCCGAAAAAGAGCGAAAAAAGAGCGTTCTTATTCCATTCACTGCCACGCGATCCATACATAATCCCACTCTCTCTCACTGGCCATAAAATAAAATCCATTCGAAAAATCTTTGACAAAGGCAGACGCGCGAGCGACGAAAAGGAGCAAAAAATTACACCGTTTCACGGCTATTTTTATTTCAAACCACGCTCGTTGTCTCCCTCTTCCACATTCACGTTCGATCGCTCGTTATTACCTACGCCTGTGCAACAATGCCTGGCGAGAGCTCGGGTAGGTCACGTTCGGGTTGTTTGGGGGAAGGCTCTAATGCCCGGGAAAATTAGATAACATGATGCGCAAAAAGTGCGATAATTCAGGGACAAAGGTGGTGGGGGGAGAAGAGGGTGGTGAGATTAAGAGAGGCTCGGGAGGAAGTTGCCGCGCGAGGTGTTTTTGTTTCGTTTCATTTACCTGCGTGCGTTTCTGTCTGTGCTCTCATGAATTTAAATTCGCAATTTTAAGAAGTTGCGCGCCGCGCTCTTTCGCGCTCTCTGACTTTCCCGCTGCGGATTGCGTAGGGAGGGAGGAGGGCTGCCGCGATAATTTAATTAATGAAAATGTCGAGGGGGCGCGGGGATGGTTGATTATGGGAACGTGAGCTGGTAGTTGCTGTGATGATAAAAGGGAAAATATAAAGGCAAATATTTATCATTTAGCATGGAGAAAAAGAGTAAACTTTTTATTTAAAATATTTAAAATAATCTTTTTTAGAGAATATGTGAAAATATTAATATTGAATTTACTATTTGTATTAATTCCGTTTGAGGATTTTCAGAAACATTGGAAAAATTTTGGAATTCAGTAGTAATGTTAAATTTTTCAGTATATTGATGCATGCCCTGGATTTCATCTTTTGTGAATTCAAAAATTTTAACCATTCTACCTTTTTTATAATTTCTATAAAGTAAATTTTCATTACTTAACCGAGGTCTGGTTATATATATGCATTAAATAATGTAATCATTTTTCAATGAAAACTATACTTTTAATTAACTGACAGCCAGTGCTGACTAGTTTAGAAAACTTGTTAACAACTGATGAATGTTTAATTGAAAACGTCGAAGGCAAACTTATAGACCGGGAATTCAGAGTAATATCGAACGAGTTTTTATTCCACGAAAAACGATTCATTAAAATAGAGAACTTAATCAGGTCATGTTTGTGCCCTAATTTGTATAACGTGAAAAGTTGATATTTTATGAAGCTGTCAGTGTCAAACGCAGTCCAGTCTATCTCTAATAAGATCAATATCAAGAAGGATGTTATTATCGAACACAGTAGAAGTTCGGTTCATCTCAAATATCTAACCCATCCGTTAATTAATTTTCAAAGTTTATTTTCAAAGTTTATTTCTCTAGTTATTAAAATAATAGTAATAATGAATCTTCACGAACGAGAGAACGGTATTAATAAAAAATGCAGAGAATTTTAAATTGCATACTTTTTGTTGCACAAATCTCTGCGAGCGTAATTGCGGCGGATTTTGCAGAACGTAAATTCATTATGGCCCAGCTGCACAATAGAGCACCTGCATTATTATTTTTATTATCTTCATTTAATCTCTTAGTGCACTAAATAAGCTAGTATCTCTGAATTTAATGAATACATCCCACGTGTTATTACACTGGATAAAAATGGCCGGTACACTGCGGAGCTGGCTTTAGCAATAAGCTTTACTAAATGTTAAAGTTTATGTATAAAGTAGCTAAGAGTCGCAAAAAATTCAGTCCATTACGAAATAGAGTTTGAATATAAAATAATAAAAACACATTATTCCGCGAAACATTTTGTATTACTTTCAATCCTGTATATTTACTGTATTTGTACGTAATTATAAGGTCAATGCTTTGAACGAACAAACCAATTCACATATCAAGATATACTCGATATAATTAACTTGCTAAAAGTTATTTTTCATAATTAGTAAAAAGAGTGAACACACGGGTGCGCGCGCGCGTTTCAATGGGAAAATTGTAGTGAAAACATATACACTTGATTTCATAAATTACTGTTATTTTTCCAATACTACACCGAGTTCGCCGCATTCATTACAGATTACTGTTTCAACGGTGCACGCTGCTGGTATAAATGCATGCTCAAATTATTTATAAAAATATATGCTCACGACCATACACAGTGCTCACCCACATGCTTCCGTAAACATGGATACATTTACAAAGCTAACCATACGCAGCGCGCATATATACCGAACGAACTCACAAGTATACTTTCGCGCATAAAATACACAACGAACGTCGTACCCTCTCTCTCTCTCTCTCTCTCTCTCGCATAATACACCCGCACCGCTATGAGCGCGCAGGTCGAGCGCACGCGCGGGCATTTTAAACCATGCGTGCGTGCGTGTATATATATAGGTGCGTACACGCTCGCTCAGCGGGAAATTTAATAACAGCCGAGGCGCCTTCATTAACGCGTAATTAATATGTCCGCGGCCCGAACGGCGAGCGAGCGGGGGCTTTGAGCGTTAATGCTGTCAAATCGGCCCGCCCCGTATATATACCTATACACCCTCACTCTCTTCTTGCAGGTATATATATGAGGTACGCGCAGAATACTCTCGTTTCGCAGGCCGTGCGTGCACCTGACAAATCGATACGCATTCATCCGCAGCGGATGAGAGGAGAGTGAGTGAGTGAGTGAGAACGGAGGTGACGGGATTTTTAATGGTCGCGGCGGATGGCGAGAGTGTGAGCGAGGGGTACGAAGCGTTTGATTCGCGGAGACAAAAGCCCATGGGAGTGGTGGAGAGAGAGAGAGAGAGAGAGAGAGAGAGAGGAAAAGAGAAAGAGAGTCTTTGGGGGATCGACGACTTGATGGGGTGGTGGTGTGGCCTGATGGCGCGCGCGGGGTTAAAGGCTCGATTGTGTTGCGCGTGAGAGGGAAGTGCGGAAGAGAGGGAGTGAGAGTATACTTGAAATCCGTTACTCGCAGGGAGAAAAGGTGAGAGGTGCGCGACCGTGTATAATAACTTTGATTTAATCGTCTCGGGTGATCGGAGATAATGTCTCGTTGAAGCTGTGATTTGTAAGAAGTGTGATTTATGTGCATAAAGTTTGCATGGCTTGAGACAACAGTTGTTAACTATAAGAAAGAATGTATTGGAGGGTTGTTTAATTAGACGCTTATACCGGGATTTTTTAGATTTTTTTCGAAAGATGTTTAATCTTTAATAAGGCCATGGATTAAAATAACAAGAAATACGTTGTTGGTGTCAATAAAAACTATGACGTTTACTTAATAATTGAATATCAATTATTTGTATCATTCGTAAATGACTTTTTACTTTTATTACTTTTACTTTTTACTTATATGACTTTTATATATTATTAATATTCTTATTAAAAATTTATAACTTAGGTTCGAAAAAAATAGTACGGACCTCGAGTGTAATTACATAATTTTTATATTACCTTTGATGCAAAAGCTCAACTAATATAAAAAAAAATCAAAATAAATTTATTTTTAAAATAAAAACGCATAATTTACTACACTCTATAAACTAAAAAGTTACTTTGAGCTTCAACATACACAGACACATGACGGTATGTTTATTTTAAATATTTTTGACAGGCATATTTATCGACCAGGGTTCATCCCCAGGCACACACAGAGATTTTAAAAACGTCACATACTAAATTACTACACCTCTATAAAACCTCTTTTTCACCCCCCATGCAACACGCCATAGCTGCCAAAAAGCATTTTTTGTCATAGCGCGCGCGTTATACACGCGCTGCGTCGAAAATAAAAGAAACAAGGAACGACATGCAGCGCGCGCGGTCTAATAGAATTGCCCACGCTGAAAAAGTATCCGAAAAGCGCGAAATATAATAAGAGCTGGATGGGGGATAGTACGCGAGCGCACGCTCTCTCCATGGAAAAAGGCTCGGTGCGCGACGAGCCGAAAAAGTATAAAAAATAAAAGAGCCGGGAGAGTCCCTCTCTCTCTCTCCCTCGCGCGCGTCAGAGTTCGAACGTCGCTAATTCGATATATTCCTCGCACTTGGGTGCATTTCACCCTCTCCCTCTCTCGAAAAAAAAACGGTTGGACATAGAGCGAGAGAGAGTGAGGGAGTGGGTGAGAGCTCGAGGGTGGAAAAATATAGAGGCGCGCTTGTTGTACGAGCGCGTGTTTTACAGGCCGTCGACGCGCGTTCACCTCCGGGAGGTGTTTATTAATCGGCGCGATGACATCGTCCCGCGTCACACACATATACACACAAAATTCGCCACCCTCTCCTGTCAGCAGCGCAATAGCGCGAGGGTGAGTGAGTGAGAGAGAGAGAGATAGAAAAGAGAAGCGGACGTGTACACGCGCTCGCTAGGAGATAGGATCCTCGCTTACTCTCTCGTTCATCATTTGCGAGCGCACAATGCCTCTGATGCATTCCTGAAGGTTAACGACGTGAGCTCGCGCAATAACGAAGCGCATTAACGCGCCGAGCGGCGAGCGCACGGAACATGATGAAACAGGGGAAAAAATCGAAACTCTGCACGAGAGAGGAATCGAGATGAGGGATGACGACGCGACGCGGACGGGTGCGCGCGCGCGAGGCTGTTAAATGAAAATAATAAATTAAATGGTTGGAATGTATGGGAGCGCGAGGGAGAGCCGCCATTTTTGCCGATTATTTATTACTTTAATTCGCGGAACACTGTTCGGACTTTGTCGAATGTAATGCGATGGGGGACGCGTGGGTGCGGATGAATGTGATTGGAAAGAGTTCGGTGATAAAGTTATAGATATTTTTTTAATGTTAGTTGGAATGTTTAAACGTTAAATTTTACGTACGTATTATATTGTGTTTCTGTGTAATTGCCTGGAATGAATGCATATTTATGAACCAAAAACTATATCATAGTGATACCTAAGGATTATAAAATTGTAATTTAACAAAATAATATTAAAAATAAACTGATCATAAAGGAAAAAGTATGTTCTTGAATGTAGAGAATTTACCCTTTTCTTACCTTTTTTCAAGTAAATAACTTCTAGTTTACAAATTTTTCCATACGACATTGAAACGTATGAGTTTTTAAAAACTATTTACGAATATTTGTATTTATTACTGAACAATACTCACAACAAATTTTGCCCTAATTTTTACCGCTTAACGTAAATTCCAAATTGATACAAATTACTTCACTCTTTCATAAAATTAAAAGAAAATTAACAAAGAAATATTAATGAAGATTCACATATTATAATATATGAATCCCTGCAATAAAGTACCCGAATAATTAAAATCCGTCAATTTCAAATGCACTTGTACAAATGGAAAATATATTCGCGAGGAAATTAACGGCGCAATTAAAATATTTAAGCCTTAATTACAAGGCCATCAATGAATGCACATGCGCAGAGAGCGAGGAGGCGGGGGTAAAAAAAAGAGACAAGAGCGCGTGTTCGCTAGATGGTGATAAATGAATAATCGTCGAATTAAAAGTGGCAATTTGATACGAGCGAGCCTAGAATTGCACGAGGACCAGCTATATATATACAGCGTAGGCGGGACGCGCTTGCTCTCGCCTCGAGTCTTTGTCTCTTTTAGGCGGGGCGCTCATGTAGATTTATGCAAAAATGTAACCGATATTGTACGATTAATATTCATCGCGCAAGCGAGCGTGAGCGATTTTCTTCCTCTCTCTCTCTCTCGTGTCCCTTATATATCACGTCGCGCGACTCCTCTCTTCCGTCCTCTTTTTTTTCGTCGCAGCACAGGCGACCCTTTTTTCACTCGTCGCCCGGTACGGGCGTACATGTCTCTCTTCTTTTTAATTTTTTGCCTTAATGCGCGTACGCGCGCTCTCGCCCCTTTCGCCCTGTTCGAGGCTGCGTATATTACACATGCATATAGACGCTAATAGAAAGACGCGCGTTTGCCGGTATTTTACGATTTCGACGTAATATTTTGCAGATTTAATGTGTGGGAGACGAAGTTTATCTCAATTTCATTCGTTGAAGGAAAATAATTTGTATGTAAGGACAGCTTCCCATTAGCGGGCCGTGTAGGGTGGGGAAAAGAGGAAAGGTGTGTGTGCGCATTCATTAAAACGTAATTTTCTTTTGTTCGAGACGCAGTTTTATAAAAGGTAATCGTATACTTTTTCCATAATTAAACTACGAAATTGTTCACATTTTGTCCTTATTGCGGAGACATTTAACAGTGAAATAAAATTCTGCAGAACTGGACAGTTTATTCTATGATAAAATTTTTCATAAAGCAAAGTTAACGTACGCGGATCATTAAAACGCAGTTTGAAACTTAACGCTTCTTCCTCGGCACCCAGAATGAAGAAAATTTATATTCTTTATAATTTTATACATTTTCAAAGAAATTTCTTACGTCATTTTAGTCATTATAATTACATAATACATTAGCCCAGCAATTCGCAAAACATAATAGATCATTCTTTTCTTTCATTATACAAAGTACTGCTATCTAATTTCGCTCGTTAAAAAAAAAAAAAATTATAAGCGCTGTTATTGAATATCGTAGATTTACTATTGTTTGACAATCTTTCGTCCCATCTGCGATATTTTCCAAGTACAGCCTTCACAATTAAAAAAAAAAAAACTTTTAGAAACAACCATCATGCGCTTCAGCAGACCTCCGCTCCGTTATTGCGCGTAAAACGCTGCGCACAAAAGAGTTTACGCAGCTCACGCACCAAATCGGCCATAGCAACAACTGCCTACACGATCCCCCTACACGCACAAGGTAGTCGATTAGCCTAACGAACTAACGTACGAAAAATTCTCCATAGCCGCCGCGAGATTCGATTAAACCGCGCCTCACCCTACATCCCCAATCAGCAAATAACGAGCCACCGCCGCGCCCGCTTATATGCGTTATTGTTTCGTCCACCGACATTAGCCGCATGTCCCTTCCTTCCTTTCCCCTGAATAACACGCGATAAATATGCATCAGTCATGCATCTGTCTCTTTCCGACTTCCGATAGAACCGGGAGCGAGAGAGAGGAAATCGACATGCCGAATCGCATGTGTATATGGTCCTTTGTTGTCGTCACTCGCTCGCGTGTATACTGACGGCTACCTATATGTGTGACCGCGCGTGTGACGCATACATATAGCGGAGGTGAATTAACTTTCGCGCGGCGAGGCAGGGAAGAAAACTCAATTTTCGCGCGTGCGACGCGAGGTGCAGCGCCCTTCGATATATACCCGAATATATCGGAACAAAAAGGGGACGACGCGCGTTTTTCCTTTAATTGCTTGTTGAGCTGCGAAACAGATACACGCTCGGCTAGTGAATTCGATTGGCCGATACGTCTTGCGCGAAGAGTAGCGTTGCAACAATTGATATAGGTATTATTTTGTGAGGCTACTGGTATATATGTGTTAAAATATCACGAATTATATTTGTCGATCTATTTTAGTGTTGTATATAAGTACTCAATAAAGGATATATACTGAAGTAGTGATTAAAATGTCACACATTGTTATATATCAATACCTATTACCCTCACGTACGCATTCATAATTGATTTTTAATCAACTCCGACCGACTCACTTCATAGGAATACAGATCAAACCCCCGAGGGGGCCAAACGCACACATACAAGTCCAATAATCCCACCAAAATGATTATCTTGATTAATTCATTTCAATCTAAAACACGCATCTCAATAGGCGTCACCCACGCTTTTCTTCCCCGAACCTGTAACGCGCGACGCGCCCGTCACCGTTTATAATTAAGCAGAGCGGCATAAATAAAATGCAATCAATCAATCTCTGTTATTCGCCCACCTCCTTCTCCCTTCGTGCCTTCCTCCCCCATACAACCTTCCCTCGCGCCCCCTTCCTCTTTCATATACACGCGCGTATAGTATACGCGTCACGCGCTCGCAAATTGGAATTCGCAGTCGCGCGAGCGGCATGTGTCCCGCGGAATATAAGCGCTGCCGCTGCTGCTGCAACTACTGCGCCATCGGGGAATGAGAGAGAGATGGATATACGAGAGACGGCCGATTTGAAAGCGCGGAACGAACGCTCGCGCGCACGTATTAGCCCGCTATACGAGCGCAAGGGTATACAGAGGGAATATAGAAATTATAATTACGTATATGCATCGAAACGCGATGATGGCCGCGCACGCCGCATGTACATGCGTCGGGATTTATGTGTATATGTGCGTGTGCACGGGTATAGGTTTAGAGCTGTGCTAAAGCTTATGCGCGAGTATATAGATGGATTCTCTCTGATACGCCGATGGAAGGGTGGAAAGAGGATGGGATGTGAAAAAATTTTTTTTTTCGTTTGCTTTGTTTTTGTCGCGGGTAATTTAGCCGAGGTGGATGCTGATTGGAATGACAAATTTTATAACGACACGTGCCAGAGTTACCTGGGGTCATTGTGTTGCGCGTCGTGCGTCGGCGCTTGTTTGCTCGTTAGTTTCGTTGCTTTTTTATTATTTGGGCCTTTTCGAGCGGAAAATGAATGTGATTCTATTATATGGAAGCGAGATATAGTGTGAGTGTTTGGAAGTATGGTATAATTGTTACATTTGATTTTGATTCGAGATAGAGATACTTAAATTTATTTTACTTAAACTATTTTTTGCGTTCTTCAGAACTTTATATATAGACGAGTAATTAATTGATTTTATGGAAAGCAATTAAGTGATAATCTAAGGAAATTAGATTTATTTTAAATTATTTTGAAATACGAAATTATCTATTAAATCGTATTTATAATTCATGGGAATAATTCATTTTCAAAATTGGTCATTAAAATTAATGATCCGAATAAACAGTTCGAATTATTCTCGAAAATCATTTGATAAATATTCTATTACTCCATTACTAATTCAAATATAAAATCATTCCTTTTGAAAAATACGTTCGTATATAAACTTTATTAAAATATTTAAACAAAATATAAATAATCTCGTCTCATTGTTGAAAGCTCTCTCCACCCTCTTGCACAATAAAGCTGTAACGAGGAGATAAGCAACGTATTATTCCATTGGAAAATTTTATCTCTTTTTGCAATCATTATGCAAAGTTTTGAATACCTTTTATGAGTTTTCGCTGTAATTTCATACTGGTATATACTGATACGAGTAATAAAAAAGGCCGATGTGTGCGTATGTTTTATTACTTATAATAATAACATCATTTTATTACGCTATATACGAATTTCCATATATTTTTTTACCCACGAAAATATTAAATTAAAATATTATATTATAAATGTAATTAATTATATAATAATAAAGTACACAATACATTCGATCAGTCACTGCTAACAAACGTAATTAACAAAACCCATCACCTTTCTGTTTTAGGTAAGCGAACCTTCCAATAATGAATACTCGAATCTTGACGTAGTTTATCGAAAGGTATTTATATTTACCAAAAAAGTTAAAAATATCCACGAACATAGCAGTACCGTCAATCAAGCATGATTAAAACACCCTCACATTCAACAATTCATCACACGCATTAAATACTATCCCAAACACCTCAATTATTAATAATCCATTAACCGCTTAAATATACACACACCAAACCACTCGCAAAAGTTAAATCCCCGCCGATCGACCGGGACCTCAAAGAAACGTGATTCTAATGGAAAATCAGGTTCGCCCGCCCGAAGTCTCTCCTCTAAGCGGTCACCGCGCCCGTCTAAGTAGTAACAGCTAGCGCTTGCGCTCAACTTGTTAGACTGCTGCTGCAGCGCGTCGCGGCGCGCCCAAAGCCGCCGGGAGCGTCTTCCACAGCGCTATACGTATATAGAGCTTGCAGTGTGCGCCGCCTTTAACACACGCGGACAGGAGCGGCAAGATTAAACTGCACGGATTTAATGCCTCCCCCTTCCCCTTCCTCCCCTTTATGGCCGCCGATCAAATAAGTTGCGCCCCCGGCTGACACTTTACCGATTGCCAGCATAGTTTACGCTCGCGGTCTTCGGATGGAGTGTGGGCATGCGGTGTCTCTCTCTCTGGGGTAAACGGTTTTTAAAGGGTATGCTGGAATGAAAGAGGGTGTCTTTGTAAATATCTGGAGTGATTGCTATGCGGGTTAGCTGTTTTATGTGGGTTGAGATTTTAGAGGGTTAGGTTTCGGGTGACCTTAATAATGTGTATTATGGAATGTTAAAAAGATCGATGTAAACGTTGCTTGGGGCATTCGTCAATTCTCACAGTTCTATATGGGAACTCAGCTACTTGTTAATGACTGTTCCCCTAATTAGCATATTCTGTTATTACGAATCGTAGAGTACAGTAAATTTCACATCTACTTTACAAACATCGAATTCGTAATATATGAGTATGTGATTGAAGTTCAATTTTTGACGTTGTTGATCAAAACCAGAGAGAGCGTAAACTTTTGTAACGAATCGAATTGTAAATGAAGTTATACGTACACGATATTAACGTAAATCACGCGCGTTTCCAAACGGTTCCCATCAAAATATTTGTTTGCCGCATAGCCACTGTGATTTTCACCCGTTACATTGGCGTAATATTCAAATCTCCTATATAAGCGTAGCAAAATAGCCGCAAGTTTATAATCGAAAAAGCGTTTACCTAGCTGTATACGGTTAAACCATTACGTAAACTTTCGAATCCTGCCGTCACTCTCCATTCTACCCAACTACAATCGACTTTTCGACTTCGTAATCAGTCATTATCAAAGGTCCAAAAAGTTCTTTGAAAATAAAAACAAAAATTATTCCACACCAGCGTCCGAGCACATCCTGAAGCTAATTGTTTATGAATCATCTACGGGCCCCATCCATTATCTCTCTCGCTTTATGCATTACGTCGCAGAACAATACGCTCATTATCCTCGTTATCAGAATTTCCCAAACTCGAAACTTGGCGCGTCACACACGCGCGCGCTCGCGTAGATTCCCCTGGCGGCCTTGCGCCAGCTATAAATTAACTTTTTCTTCGAGGAAGTGTCCCTCAATTTCTCAGTCGAAACTTTCCGGCGAACTTATAATTAACCGAAGCCGGGGCTCGAGTTGCTCGATACAGGAGATTTCGTGGGACAAAGAGGAGAGCCGAGGAGCGAGCGGATAGGAGAGTCAGGCCTAAGTCGAGGGGTGTGTTTCTCTCGTGCAGCCGATGGATCTTTTTGATGTCGAAATTGTCAGTTGTTGTTTTAATTTTTAGAAAAAATTCTTTTAATAGACGTTCTATTATTTTCTCATATCATAACTGGTAAAATTGTTAAATTTGAAAATACCTTATTTTTGGCTGTTTGATTTTACTTTAAAATAATATATGAATTGTACACGTACAAATGTTTGTTGTTTTCAATAAACAAGCCCGTACACTATATCGGTCTATATTCTGTATTTGCATTCTCTTTATTTCTACTAGTAAAAACCCTTTTGCCGCTAGAATCCTGGAATTTCCAAAATTATGGGCCTTTTGTTACAATGTTGAAACAGTCGTATCTGGGACATGCATTTCCAGTTCAGCTTTGTCAAACAAAGAGCTTCAAAAGCGTTGAAATTCGATGTTTTTTAGAGCCACCCAGTCGGAACATTATTGGAAAAGTTTGCCTAGCCGAGTTTTTTGTCCCGCTTGAACTTTTTGTACACACCCTCGCATTATTGCCAGGTGTTAGATTATTTTAATTCGGTACTTAGCTAATTTTTGTTTATTTATGAAAATTTATGCAAGCTTTGGTCATTTCAATATTAAATCTTGCCCTTAATCATTGTAAAAATGTAATTTAACGATTAACCTATTTAAAGTACCTTTTAAATATAAACAAGTGAAAAATGGCTAACCAATATAAATTTGTAAAAACAATGTAGAGATTCTGGAACACATATATACTCATCTCTAAAGTTCGTGGAATAGAATTTTCACTCCGTAAAAGTAAATTTTTGACAAAAATAGTAGATTTTTCATTAATTTATTTTCACAGAGAATGAAAACGCATTCGCGTACAATTTCCCTAGCGAGTGTTAGTCTCTAAGTGCTTTTTTCCAAACCCATCACCGATCCACTTTTTTCAAAATTTTGAGATCACTCGTTCGCAATAATGATCGAATTTCAATTTGCAAAAAGCTTTCACAATAACCTTTTTCTCTTCTAAAATCAGAAATAATCCCTCCCACTTCATAAAAAAAAAATCAAATCCTCCCAACCAATTCCAGCACCAGCGTATACAGTATACATCCGAATCAGAACCACTATATTCCTACCCTCGCAAACCCAATCTTATATACCTCTCCCCATCCGTCCCAAACATCAGAGGCGGCATCAAACCGGCTTGCTATACCTGCAGCATCCATAATTTTTACGGCCAATTACGCCCATCCTCCGATCAAGTCCTTCCCTCACGATTGACCGGTGCGCGCACTTCCTCCTCCTCCTCGCAAACGCACCACTGCGCATCGCGGGCCACAAAGCCCACATAGCCACTCTGGCCTCGGGCGATTTTCGTCGTGCAGGTGCGCTTAGGTACCCAGGCACGTGAAAAGGGAAGCTGCTACCATCCGACATAGACGTACGGCCGCGTGCGAGCGGAGAATGCTAGCTAGCCGGTCCCATTCAAAATATGATAGGTCGCGCGCGCTCATTGTCATACAAATTTACGGACGGGAATTACAATCGGCCCCGATACAAATTGCATTCGCGCGCTCTCGCGTGTATGTATGTATATATGTGCGCGCGCATTGGGCAGGGGCGCGTAATTAATGGGAATTACGGGGACGGCAAGTCGCGGGCGTAATACGTCGGCCGGCCGGCGGCGAGTGGATCTGTCGCTAGTATTCGAAATACGCTCCGCGCGTGATGACCGGACGCGAGGGTAGCCGGAGATTTCGAAGGTAGCCGGCTGCGAGCGGGAGGCTGGGGGGAGGAGGAGGAGGCTATGAAGTGATGAGCTTTATTGATTTCGCCGAGTGGGGGGTTGGCCGGACGCCGGCCGGTAGCTGGTAGCTGTGTATGTGTGTGCGTTGTAGTCGAGGCGAATGCTGCGGGTATGTGTATGTATCTCGCGGTGTGTATAGTTGCAGCAGCGCGCGTTTGGTGTTTGACTTTTCGAGAGGAAATTGATGCTGCGCGGCTGAAAGGATCTTAGAGGGACGGACGATAGGTCCTTGGGAGTAGTGACTGTGCGTGAATATGTGTACATAGAGAAGGGGGCTTTTTGGCTTGATTCGATTTACGATGGGATTGTGAAACGTGTGAGAGTCGTAAAGAAAATATATGAATGATAGGGAGGAAAACGTCTAAGTGGTATATGGTCATTTTTAAAAGTTAGAAATGGTTTTGAGGTTTTAGTGAAAACTGTTACATCTTTGAAACAGTTTCCGTTGGGTATGCTTATTTAACATCATATAAAAAGCTTGAAACATATAATTTTTTTTTAACAAAATACACATTACTATTCCAATTTAGAACAACTCCATTTTTTCTGAAAAATAAACAAATAAAAAGTGATAATTATTTTTATATGCAAGTTCGAAACTATCGTTTAAAAAGTAATTATAAAACAATATATATATGGAAGAATCATATTTCGGTGCATTGAAATAGATGCAAATTAGAGGCAAACATAGCTTTTAGCCAGCAGTTTTAAATTGCAAAAGTTTTGTAAATATTAATTCAGCCACCAAAATATAACCTCTTACATTTATATATTTGTTGCGCAGGATTGATTGCAATCAATTGTTTTTTTTTTTTTTTTTTTTTTTTTTTTTTTTTTTTTTTTTTTTTTTTTTTTTTTTTTTTTTTTCTTCTTTTCTTTTTTGTTTTTTTTTTTTTTTTTTTTTTTATATTATCGATCGATAAACATTCTGCGCATTCTCAAATTTATCCGCCTCTCTTTCGCTTGTATCTATACAACAACGTATAACAAACGCGCGCGCACAAACGGGAAATTTTTAAGCTGGAATTTAAACACAAAAGGTTTTGGATAACCTGCATGATATATATCGCGTTCGTCAACATAAAATTTGCTTAAAACTCCTGGCCGTTATAGTTTGTAAACCTTATATGCGATGGCGCGAGTGGGAGTGAAAAAAGCCGAAGAGCCCGCTTACTTTATGAATCGATACATACGCGCCGCGGCCGGTATTTCGAGCCGGATTTACTTTGCGAGGCTTTAATAACTGAATCAGAAAATTGAAATCCTTTATCCCGGGCCCTTTTTCGCTTCTCTTTTTGTACGCGTGATATTATATTTAATGGAAAAGCTTGTGTACGCGACGCACAGCCTTTAACGTGTAAAAAAAAGAACCTGCTACACATCGTTATTCGTGGCGACACTTGTTTATTCGAATATTTTTTTTTACTCGAATATTATACTGTACACAGCACTCCAAGTCCGATTAAAAAAAAAAAGAACCAACGTTTTGATTAATTCGTTAATCACCGAGGGAGAAAGAAAGAACGTCCGTCCAGCGAAGTTTAATTAAAAATAATCCCCCGCCGAATATAATAATAACACTTGGCGCCTCTCTTTCTCTCGCGAGCTCTTCCTTTAAACTTGGCGCGTCCTCGCATAAAACTTGAGCACCAGAGCGACGCGCAACTCTCCATACTCTCATCTGTATATACACGCACCTGAGCAGAGGAAAAAGCTCGACGCGCGTCGTCGTCGCTTGAAATCTTATATCCCGGCGTTTTGCAATTCCCTCGGCCTTCATTAAATCCGACGCCGCGGCGGCGGCGCCACGTCGCGCAAACGAATCTCGCAATTAAAAACAACGTCGACTACTACCGCGTGTGTATACATATATATACACACGCACACACATCTTGCGTCCTTTCAGACCGCGACGCGGCGGGCGTTTTGTCTCTCTCCTCGCTCCTCTCTTTTTACGCGCGACGCCTCTTTGATTCGCGACATCGGCTGCAGGGCAGAGAGCACCTGCGTCTACCTTTGCCTCGAGCGTCTGTTTTTCTCTGTGCGGCGGCGGTGGCGTCTGCGCGCTCACCACTTAGGTGATTGCTCTCCGTAGCTCGAGAGAGAGCAAGGGGTGAAAAAAGAATGGGACGAGGGGAAATCGGATTGACAAGCTGGAAGATGACAGTCGCGGGAGGTGAACGTGCGCGCGCGTGGATGAAAAATCGCGCACGCGGGGATATATAAATAATAACGAGACACGCGGGGGAGATGTATGCATGCGTGTCGAGGAGGAGGACAAGGATGGAGTGAGCTTTGTCTTGCGTCGCTTTGTCGGTGAAGAATGAGCCTTAGCATAATGTAAGGATGATGGTTGTTGTTGTGAGGAGGAGGAATTGGTTTTTAACAATATTTAAGAATATTTAATATTTGTAATCCCTTACTGAAACATTGGACTTTTATAAAAAAAAAATCTTTTAAATGAGAGAATTTGAAATATGTTTGCTTCGATGAAATCGATAAAAGCAAAAAGATTTTAAAAATATATACTTTGAATTATTCATGTAAAAAAATTTTGTTTTGCCAAGTCAGAAAAATACGTTCAGTCGAACATATTCGTTTGAAGAAAAAAAGTTTTTTTCCATAAAAATCATTTCATGGACTTTTACAACCAATAACAGCCGCAGGCACCTCTCCAAAATCAAACTCCCAAAACTGCAATTTCGCGCAGGGAAAAACTGTAATCGCAGTAAACAAGACTCCGCCTGAAACCTCGAGCCACATTGCGCGCGCTCACGGAGCAGCTTGACGAAAATTCAACTTAAAGCCAACCGCACTCCGGCACTTTCGCGAAAAAAGGAGAGCGAGAGGGAGAGAAGATGCGGAAGACCGAAAGTGCAGTTTGCCGCACTTCTCCCGCCGCTCTCGCCTTTCGGCCGAATCAGCTTTAAGAAATTTAATATCCGAACTCGCCGAGCGCGTAAAAGGTTGCAAGCTCGTTGGCGTGCGCGCGCGCGCGGCAGTTACGTAATTGAGTTATTGTAGTTGGCTGCACCTACTTGAGGGATCGAGTTAAAAACGTCGGGCGTGCACAAGAGTTAGACGTCTCGCGCGTATGGCAATCTTCGCTAGCGGATACGTATACATTATACACCCTCGGATGGCGTCGCGCTTTATTCGGGCGAATGCGCGCGGATGGAGTGACGCGCGAGGGAGTCTCTTTCTCGTGCGCGCGATGTTGTTGCCACGGGCGAGAGACGAGCGAGCGAATGGGATGGCATGTAGAGGCTCGTGGTGGTAGTAACGCTTATTTCGCACTTCTTTTCAGCGCTGGAATGCAACGGTGCAGGAGGAGAAATGTCGTAATTTGGTTTTGTTCTGGTATTTTTCGGTGATGTTTTCGCTAACTTGTTTATAATAGATATCGTTGTTGTTTTTTTAGAAATTTTATGAATATCGCCGTATTGTGGAGTTTACCAAATAAGAAAAACGATATATTAAAAATTTGAATGAAATACTTAGCAAATAACTGAAATTTTTTATACGATGTAAAACTTTTTCATTCTTGATGGTTGTAAATATATTCGTTTTACCTGTGAATACAAAGTAAGACATCTTATACGTTATTTAGAAAGGTTATAGGAATACCCACTTCCATTATTGAATTGCTAGTAAAATAGAGTTTCTAGAAAGAATATTAAAGTAGTTCTTTAATCAAGTAAATCTTGTTAGATAAGGTTTACGGGGATTAGCTATAAAGAGCTTACCGCGGTTCAAACGTGAGCTCAATCGCAATTTTAGAAATCTTTCGCCTAACAACTTTTCCATGAAAATCTTATTCCAACATGATCCTAAAGGGAATTTCCCGTAAATTAATGAGGAGAATCTTTTACGCTTAAACGGTGATTATCAACATACTTTATTACTTCGTTACAAACCATTTACATTAATTGCCTGTAAATATCGAAATCAATTAATAAAAGGTTTTCACTAACGGTGCGACCCGTTTAAAATTGAATTTCAACTCAATAACTCCCTTTCAAGCTCGATAAATCATCATACAAGACGATGTAAATTCACCCGAGACTTCCGCAAATAAAAATCCTCCCTGACAAACCGCGACATGATTGATACGCAGGAAATTTTCTCCTCTCCCTCTCCGCCATCTAGAAAACAAGTGGATCACGATCCCGAACAATTAATTAAAAACGAAAAAAAAGACGTCGAGCCGCGTGAGCACGCGCGCGTGTCCAAAGTAATCCACGTCTCTCGCCCTCGCGTACAAAAAAGATGCTTAATCTCTCTCTCTCTCCTTCTCTCTTTCTCTTCTCTGTTCCACCCCACGGTCGATCAACTCGATCCCCGCAAAGAAACGGTGGCGCGCGCGCGCGTGCACGTGAAAAGTTTCGGGCGTAAATACCCTTCGCTCCGGGTAATAGAAAAAGCGCAGCACGTGTTCCAAGAGGAGGAGGAGATGTATCGGGAGGTGGAAACACGCTCGCGAGAAAAAGACGTTAGGGTCGATCGAGGTTTATTTATTTATGCGAGAGAGGGCTAATTCGATCCTATACGGCTGTTATCAATTTTTAAGGCGAGCAATCGCACGCGCGATTCTTGTTAATGTTTGAGGTCGGTGGGAATGTATGAATCCGAGGTTTGCTAGGTCACGTACGTGCAAGGAATGGTTGGTTTAATTATTGACGCTGGGGAGAATAACGGTTCTTGCAAATACACGTTTTGTTAGTTAGTTATTTAGATTTAATTGAGGCGAAGGGTAAGAAATCAGTTGAATAATTAGCGGTACAAGAGGATGTTTTATATCACGTGGCTTTTTTTGGTCTGACCATACTGGTACCTACTTCACTGAAAAATAAAAAACTTAAAAATCTCGTGCATTGTGTATATGATATTATCATATTTTGATGGAATTTCATACTAGAATTTTTATGAAATATTTTTCTGGAAAAGCGTTATCACATTTAATATTAAAATTCTTGGAAGACAAAAAGTGTTAATAAAATTAAAATGTATATATTGTTAGGTGGAAGGTTACGATGCGTCCGTCAGAATATTCTTTCGAAAACTTTATTGTTTGTGTTACTTAGGGAATTGCGGAAGTATAGCTGTGTACATCCGCATACGTTAGAAGTTCTAGAAACCGCAGTCTGATTGATAGTTTCAGCAAACACCTCAGTTTTACTTAAAGCCTTTCCCGCGCGCTGACCTAATTAGTTAGCCCGCTCGAAAGTCGGCCAAAAGGATATGGTTTTAATTTAAAATAAGATTATTATTCCCATTTCTTTTTAACATTAAATTACTATTTTAATTAGTATATTAGCTGCAAGTATTTCGAAAATAGTATTTTAGCAGTAACTTTAATGGAATATTTTTAAAAATGTCGGCCAAACAATAGTGTGTTTTAAAAATAAATGTAGAACTTCATACAAAAAGTAGTCTTTCAGCCAACTTTTAAGAGGATTACTCAGTCAGTGCGCAGCGCTAGAGATATACTTTTTTCTTTCTGTTTACCGTTTGCGTATGTTTTGTACTTACCTTTGCGCTACATTTCTCAGCAATATAAAATGCATCTAAAAAAAGAACCAGTAAATTTATAAATACACTTTCTTTCAATATTTTCATATTACAAAAGCCGAAATGCACACCGAGCGCTCGACTTTTTAATTATCCCCATCCAACCAGCGAGTGCTAATCCCAAAGAGCGCGCTCGGCTTTTACCCGTGGCCCGCATCTCGCACTTTATGCACTCTCCCTCGAAAAGCTCACTTCCGCGGACTTTTTATACCGAACCACCTCGCGCGAAGTCAATATTTCCCCCGAAAAAGCGGCGGCGTGTATCTCTCTCTTTCTCGTAAAGTCGGATGCAAAATACTCGCGGCTAAACACGCGGCGCATAAAACAAAGAGCATCTGCAAGGGAAAACTCGCGAGAAGAAGAAGAAGAAGCAAAATTGTTGCTCGTGTCGCGCGCGCGCGTGAGAGAAAAAGGAAGGGCCGTTGCGAGCTGGTGTATACGAGGATATAGGGGAGAAACCGCAGGGGCTGTAAATTCCGGGGCGAGCAGCTGCGGCCCGTCGCCTCGAATTGCATCGGAGAGGCCGAGGAGGAGGGCGAAAGAGAAAGAGAGAGAAGGAGAGAAGGAGGAGAGAAAAAAGAAGGCAGCTGTTGCGGGGGAAAAGTCGAGGCGAGTATAGTGGTAGTATCGTCGCCAGGCTCTTGCGTATTCTTGAGGGAGAGAGAAAGAGTCGAGGTCAGGTTTAATAATGCAGCGCGGAAACGGCTAAGTAATGACTTGCGGAATGCCGCGCCACGGCTGCACGTCCGAGGAAAAATCCTGGAGGTGGAAGAGTTCTTTTCACGGAGATCGCACTCGACGACCAAGACGCTCGCGGCATCGCAATCGCGTGGTTTACGCTTTTTCGGAGACGTTCTGGAAGTAGAAGAGAGAAAGAGAGAAAGATAGTTGCTGATCACGGTCGGGATTAATGGTTCAAAAAATTGGCTGGAGCGATTGCATTGCGTGATTTTTAAACGATGTGCAGGGTTGAATTACAAGTGCTGATGATAGAGGGGATTTTTTTTCTGGAGAATGCTTTGTTGTTTCATGGCCTTTTTACGAGTGTAATAAATATCTCTAACGTTTTATTTTCTATCAATAAAAACTATAAAACGGTAAAGAAGGTAATAGTTTTTATAAGAATAATAATAATAAAAATTTTATAAAAGCAACGTGTATGGAATCTTATATATTATATTGAGGTTTACTAAAAAAGTAGTAGATTCAAGAAAAGTAATATTCTGATAAAAATAAGGTTATGATAATAAAAGGCGACGGAGCATATAATTGAAATTATTCCTACCTTAATATAAATTCTAATACTTTGGGAAGGAAAATAATATTTGTTTTCGTAACGTAGTAATGGAAGAATATTCTCTCATCAAAAAATATTTTCTTTTCATTCTTCCGCTCATTTCCTTACGCTTCAATTTCCTTCGAAAATTATTCCGCCAAGCGTTTTCAACACCAGCGGCTTCGCAGTTTTTCATTTTTACCGCTATATTTGAACGAATGAGACAGCGTGGTGATGTTGAAAGTCACGAGTGAAATTAAAGTGTATTCGCAAAATTGTTATACAAAAATGGAAAGAAATTCGTATATTTTTTCGATGACGTCATTCTTCGTAATAAAAATTGTGATTATCAAAAAATTTGCTTATTCGCGAAGATTATGATGAAAATTGAATTTTAAAATCAAATAAAGAAAGAAACTGTGCAAAACATACTACTACTTTATCTTTTATGTTTATTTTACATATTACACCGCTTTTTTGTATAACTGTAAAAACTAAATGTACTTTTCTTAGCACTCTTTTCAACGCCTCGTCCATTACTTCTCTCACAATCCCAAAAAGCTCTCTCCACTCAAAAACCCTACTTTACATTATCCCGACGTCGCGTTAAAACTCAAAAAAGAAGAAGAAGAAGAAAAAGTAAAAACCCCTACGCGCTTCCAGCTTTCTCCTCTTCCTCTCCCTTCGCGCGCAAAATTATCAGCGACGCGGGCGGGCGTTGTTTTATTCCTAAAAGCCGTTTTATGATACCCCCCGTTAATCAAGAGCCTCGGTTGTGCACGCACGCGTATACGTGCCCCTGCACTTACGACAAATCCTGGCGCGCGCGTGGCGTAAAGGTCCATAGTTTATTAAAAACAAGCGCGAGCACGCGGGCTAGAGAGAAACAAAGCAGCAGCCACGCTGGATGGACGAGGAAGAGCAAAAATAGAAGAAAAGGAAAAAAACAAGCAGCGCAACAGCAGCAGCAGCTCTTAATCATAAAACCGCTGCCGCGAAAGTCCTGAAAATTTCAAGATAAAATCGCTAAAGCCGTGCCAAGGAAAAAGCGCTTTCATATTCATTATATGGCCGCGCGTCCGCGGGATTTCCCGTCCGCGCGCGGCTAATTCGCCGTGACAAATTCGTAATTCGTTACAAACTGGGTTTCGCGCGGCGGCGGAAGCGCGTGGGCGGAGTAATAGAAAATAATAGAAAACGCGAGCGAGTGGGCGCACGCCGAGATTAATCGCGCATGTAAATGTTATAAATTTCGCCGCATTTTCGACTGCGGCCGCGTGGCGCGGGTACAGTGCAGGTGATGAGACTCGACCGCGCTACAGCAGCGCGTGGATGAAAGTGTAATCGACGTTATTTGTACGCAGGACAGTGCTAAAAGGGAGTGGATTAACGATTGCCACTTGATTATTTCGGACGGTAATACGTATTGAAATAAATTCCGGCGATCGGTAAATAAGTTATAAACTTTGCATTTAACAGGGCTCTTTTTTACAAATGATTATAAAAGTTGGCAATTTCATTTCATTTATAATACATTGCAGAAAAAAATTTAATTGAACTGATTACACTGATATTTGGATACAAATTATTTTATTGAAATAATATTAGATTGAATCAAATACA
>JAPYZO010001576.1:0-17472 GCA_030522905.1 Torymus flavipes
AAGCAGTTAGTTTGGCATCATTTTCGAAGGATGTAATTTTTTTATTAACGTGAACTTGTCTTAACCATTTCTATAATTAACACCAATTTACGCGGAATTAAATGAGACGATGTTACCGACCAAACCTGCAAACCGTTTGCTCTATTTAAGAGACCGCTGAATAAAAGATGTCGAGGGAGAGGAGGAGAAAGAGTAGAAGCCGAGAGAAATATAACGCGGGCGTGAACTTTTTATCTCGTCAAGCCCGATATTCTCGGCTCGAATTCGATTTGAACGAGGTGACAAGGATATTTTCGACGATTCCGTTCCACTTTTTCGCGACGCGACGAACAGCCCCTGACAATCTTGCACAAATCATTGATTATTACTATCCTCCAGGCGAGCATCGTCATACACTCTAAATAACAAACTCATTTTTCAAATCTCCACAGCTGCCTTCCAGAAATATATATATATCTATACGTACACATTTCTTCTCCGTGTAACGCGATTTTTCGCCTTGCGAATATATAACCATAACCCGCCATCAATCCTGCCGCACGAAAATAGAGCGCTCGTGCGGTATATAGCCAAATGAAATTTCAATCAGTTTTCCCTTCCAAGCTCTCTCTCTCCATTCATCCTCCCCTTCATATAATATTTTCAGAGCCTCGTCGATCGATAATTTACGCTCGCGAGTGCAAAAGAGGTCCAGCGTGCACCCTCTCTGAATAAGTGCAAATTAACGAAATAAAAATTGGATAGGAAACACGCGGCGGCGGCGGTCACCTCCCTATATCCATACAGATATATACGCCTCGTACAACCGAATATATACGAGCGAAAAAGAGACGCGAGGGAGGAAGAGAGAGAGTCGGGGCGTATAACGATCGTGCGATTACCCTCGCGGCAGACTGCTCTGTGTATGTATGTGCGCGTTCGCGTTTCGACTCTCGTTTCTCTCTCTCTATCTCTCCCTCGCTTCGTCCTTCTGTTCTCGCTCGGGACCGCGGGGCACGACCGCTATTTGCATAAGCAATGCATTTTGATTCGTAGCCCCACATTGTGCGGAGCTCTCTCTCTCTCTCGCGCCAACGAGAGGCAACGGGAATGACATAAATAATGCATGACATAATGATCGGCAATGGGATTTCGCGGGGATATGGATGTGCCGCGAGACGATCTCTCTCTCCCTCTCTCGTGTATTCTCTCTCTCTCTCTCACTCACCCTCTGTCTCTCTGTTTCTCTTTCGCGAAAGGTGTACGTACACGTGTACGCGCTCGCGTCGGGGATTTAGTCGGCGCGCTCGTTTCGATGACGCGCGGTGCTGCGATTATTCGCCCGCCGCCACCGCCGCGCTGCTATACCCTATTTGCGGATACCGCGCGCCAGCGATTTTCGCCCCGGCAATTTCAGTGCGGGAGTGAGAGAGTGGTCGAGGCATTATGCAGCGAGGGTGATATTTCGTCGCTGGTACGGTGGTTCGTTTGCATTTTTTTTTCTTTTCATCGCCACGCAGTTTTTCCGCGGTTATTCCACTCTTTTCGCGGATTTTTGAGCGGATTTTTGGCTTTCGGGGCGTGCACGTGTGGTTGCGACGCGGCCGATTGAAAAAAAGAGAAGAACATTGGGATTTTCGTGGTGTAATCGTGAATGTATTGAAAAAATATTGGTTTATATCGCAGAATCGTGCTTTACAAAAAGAAGATCACGGTATTCTGTCATCGATATCATTTTGATTCAATCAATAAGTAGCTTATAATACCGGTATATATTATATCTCATTGTCAAATCAACCACCCGATTCATTATAGTCACTATATATAGCAACACCGAGATACGAGATAATCTTTAACTTCTTTAAAAATATTTACGACCTCATTCCGCAACGAACAATGCGGATTTTCGCACGTTAAACCCCTAATCTGAACGAGAGAGGGAGAGAAAAAAAATTCCCCAGATCATTCACTGCAGCAACACACCCCATCCCCCCATTGTCCCTGGGCGAATTAAAATATCTATTACCCCTGTTAGCCCGTAAAAAATATCCGCGTCGACCTGCTCTCTCGCACAATACATCCCTTCACATCCCTCTCCCCACCCAACGAAAAAAAGGGAAGAAGAGCCGAGACACGCAAGCAACGCCTCTCAACAAAAGCTCGGGGTGCGAGTAGACGTGCGCGCGCGCGCTCAGATAAAGCGGCAAAACAGGGTTTTATGACTGTAACAGATTAGGCGCGCGCGCGCGAGCTCGGCTCACCCTTCCTTCTTCGTTCTCCCCCATTATCACGCGCGGCGCGAGCTTTTGTAGCTTCCTCTCGCCGCACCCTTTGTTACGCTTGCCTCTCACCCCTTTCGTGTACACGTAAAGAGGAGAGAGAGATAGAGGATGCGGCGCGTGTATAGTAGTATAGTAGACGGAAAGCCAGCGACAGTTGGCCGATATTTGTACGGCCTTTGTGGCCGATGTCAGGGCGCAGCCCGGCTAAACATCAGACGTGTGTATATATGTATGTATATATATACGAAGGCTGCGCAATTGCGGATGGCCATGGAAGCGCGCCGGAATTTCGAATAACAAAGCTATCTAGAGAAAGAGAGGAGGATGGGCCGAGCTATCAATTTCCCGCTCTCGTAGAGTTGCACGCTGCTGCTACCGTTTCTTCGCTCTTTCTCGTGTTTCGCTATGGTGTGTATGTATTATATAGCGTATATTCTTCAAGGGTCGACGGGGTAGTAGCATAGTGGTATATATACAAGAAGATGGAAAAAATCCTCCGGGATTATTCGCTTATTGTTTGCACGGTATAATAAGACCTCTCCCTCGTTCTTGTACTCGCGCGTATCGATGGGAAAATTGCCGTCGCAGCGCGTTCGACAAAAAAAAAGAGAGTAGCGGTTGGTTACTGTTTGCTCACGCGCGCAGAAAGGGATTGAAAAATTATTTCGAGCGAGGAGCAAGAGCTGCTGCCGGCTCTTTACTCGCGGAAATAAATAACTCCGGTCGGAGATTTCAGAGTCCTGGATTTTAATGTACTTTCTATATATATATATTTGAAGGCATGTTTAACCAGTTTCAAAGCGAAATTATTAAGTTTTTCGTATGATGTGAATACATAAGTAATAAGTATAAAATAAATTATTAATATTAAAACGTTGTGTATGGATTTTAAAAGTAAATGTAAGTACAGAAATATTAATAAACTTACTATTTTATTAATATAAATGCACTGACTGTATGCGAAATAAATACAATTTCATACCTCATCCCAAAATTTTACTTCAACATTATTTTATCGTTACAACGTACACGCAAACAAAATCCACCCTTAATGAGCTCATAAACACCACAGACCCCTGACTCCCAACCCAGTCATCTCCAAAACTTCATAAACTCCCTACCCGCGTCAAAATCCAAAAACCCCTACGCTACTACTACTACTACAGACAAAATTTCTCTCCGCAGCGTCGCGTCGTTCTCTCTCTATCACTTTCGCGCCATCTTCTACCCCCACCCCATAGTTTCCACTTGAATGGCCCTCGGGGAGGATGCTTGGCCGACTATAATACGGCCGCAGCAGCGTCGGCCATGAAAGAGCCGACGACTCTCGCTCTGGAGCTGAATATGTTACAATTATCGCTAAACCGAACGGCGCTCCTATAATACAACGCGGCGGCGGTGGTGGCGGCAACCTCGACACTTACGACAATGCCGCCCCCTTCCACCCTGCACACAAGTCCCCCGGGACGAAAGTACCTTTTTACGATGTCCCGCGGCGGTGGCGTTGCGCCGGGAAAGTAGATATATAAATATATAGCGCGTGTGGGGGGTATATAGTTAGAGGGTTGTGTGTAGGGCGAAAACGGGGCGAGGGATGAAAATGAAATTTCCGCGTATATACTGGAGCTGATAAAGTCACCAGCACCGGGAGAGAGAATATAAGGGGTTGGGTGAGGACGTAAATTCTCGGGTCTTTCTTTATCTCTCGTCGCGCCCGATAATTTTGTTCGCGCTCAGCCGGAGGGTTATTGGGGGCTATACCTGTGTGTGTACGAAGCAACATGGAAATTTGTACTTCGGTGTGAGTTTATGGATGGAGGGGGGGCTGCTTCCGAATATATCGTTTTCGCCAGGCTTTTTAGGACCAAGTGACGTGGAGGGTTTCGTGAGATTGTATATTACGACATTATAGTTTGGTTCTGTGGTGTATTCTGTAAAGGATATAAGTGAGCGAGAGAAATTATTGTTTTTTTATACTGCTTTGCTTCGCGGTAAAATGAATTGTGTATGTCGCAGATATTATTCATATTATACACAATACCAATCGTACAATAACCGTCGCGGATGAAAAGCCACAGAGAGAGAGAGAGAGAGAGAGAGAGAGAGAGAGAGAGAGTATATACCGGAGTGCGTGCAATACGTTTTCCGCGTAAATATTTTATGCCCCCTCGCGGAAGAGAAATCAAACAAAACGCGGGCAAAGGAGGGGTGAGTCGAGGAAGGAAAAAACATCGACTAAGAGAAAATAAAAGATAAAATAAAAGAGCCGCACTCGAGTCCGAGCTATATAGAGAAATAAAGAAAGGAGAGAAACGACACCACCACCGCCACCGTCGTCTCGTCCCGGGGCGTAATTGCGCGATGACTAACACTTCGTTACGCGGCAAAACGAATAACAGACGAGAGAGACCGAGCAATTTTTTCATCTGCGCACACCGCATCCCCTCGTCACCGTTGTCGCTCCCCCTCGCATATACACACGTACACGTCGACCGACATAATGCCCCGCGACCCGGGAAATCTCGTTATCGTCCTTATTAAGCCGCGAGCGAATCCTTTTCAAAGCGCCCGAGCGAGAGGATCGTAGTCGGTATAATAAAAGTTTGCCCCCGAAGCAGTAGCAGCAGCTTCCCGCGGCTCGTAACAAATTACCGAGGGGTTGGGAGAGGGGGAGAAAACCGCACGCCTCCCCTTTCGAGAGCGTATATAGCCGCCCCCGCGTGGCGGGAGACTGAAAGAGTAAGAGAGAGAGAGAGAGAGTGGGAGCGAGAAAAAAATACGCTTACCGATATGGAGTATCGCTTCCCTAGTTTTATTTTTTTTTTCGCTTCTGCAGAGTGGACGCGACGAGAGAGGGATATAGAGTGCGTTAGACCGAGAATTAATCAGCTCGGGTAGACGGAAATTTATTTAACCAAGTTGATGAGCACGAAGAGGACCTGGACTTTATAATCGCGTTGAATTCATTTTCAATTACGGTGCTTTCAAATAGATGGTCGAAATTTTTGAGGATTGATGAAATGTTTGCAAATAAGAAAATTCGTAAACACATCAACTGTCTTAGCATATAAAACGGAAGAAAAAAAAAGAAGAAAGCTTCTCCATCACACTGTACTACAAAAAAAAAATGTTTTCATCCTTCATTAAACATTTATAAAGATACAAGCTCGCAACAGTATACACAACACGCCCGTCTGTGTATATATACTCTCGTTATATACGCAGCACGAGAACCGAGCGCCGCGCGCGCGCGCGCATAAGCTTGTTAGAGCTCGTCTGACGATTCACTTTGGCCAATTGCAGTCAATTAATTTTTTACCGCCAAAGCCGCTGCCGCCGGCAGCAAACGTCGTCGTCGTCGTCGTTGGATTCCTCGCATTCTCCAACTTTCGACGATCCTCACGTGCGCCCCACGCTGCGAGATTATCAAAGCTCGGCGACGGAAGAAGAAGAAGAAGAAAAGAAGGAATCTCTTATCGGCAGGCGTGCGATCGACAAAAAGAGGCAGACAATTAAGCGCGTGGCTATCGAGCCCGGGACATCTGGAGAGAAAAAAAACGTGCCGGCAGAGGAAACGGTAAAAATTCCACCGAGGGTTTAAATCGGTGTGGTTGGTGGTATATATAGGAGAGGTCCATGCGGAGGTAATTGTGAAGCGGAGATATCGTGTGGCCTCGAGGTTCTTTTCAGGGTCGACGCAGCTGTAGGGTCAGAGTTCGAGGTTGGCTTTTTGACTGTTGATCTTATCCGACTGGTAAATCGTATATACGTATATATGTCGCTGGGAATGGAAAGCGAATAAACAATCGTACATTAAGAGAAACTGTAAATATTGTACATACGTATAAGTAGATGCCCCAACAATGGAATGAGCCCGCGAAAGAATAACAAGCGCGAATGAGAGAAAAGAGAGCTCGAGAAGGACAGCGCCGACGTCAAAGACCAAAAAAAGAAGAGAGAAAACTATCGAGAAACGAGAACGAAGGGGAAGAGAGAAAGAAAGAGGACAATCGGGGCGAGTTCCGCAGCGAGCAACGATGTCACGACACTATCGACACTATCTCGAGACGACGACGACGACGACGACTTCTACTCCTCGAGGGGAACGAGGCGTTCTTGAGAGCCCTGCTGCTTCGGCTTATCTCTGAACAAGTCGCGGCTAATGTAGGTGTATCCGACCTCGCGCCGACGGCGGCCGGCCTATCTCTCTCTCCTCCTTTTTTTCGCTTATACTTCGTTACCGGGCCAAGGTTCTCCTCTCTTCGGTAGAGGCGTACCTGAATACGTGTGTATGTGTGCAGCCCCGCACTCGAGCGATGGAGAAGAATAAGAGTAAGGAGAAAAAAAGAAGAAGAGAATGGAAGCCAGAGCAGTTTGGCATTTCATTATTACAAGAGCTCTCCGTCCTCTTTGCCCGATAAGGGTTTATTGGTCGTTCGGCCGAGGATTCCTTTTGTATCTGTATGTATAGATGGAGATGATGTCGCGAATTTTTAGGACGGGCGAAGGTTGAGGAGCTTGTAATGAGGAGGGTTAATTGATTGATTTAATGAACGAGAATGGGATTGTGATTCGAGCTTTTTATTGGAATGCTATTCGACCATTGTTCTCTTGTATTTCAAAATCGAGGAGTGCTAATTATACTTTGTGAAGTTGATTCCAGAAAATCTCTCGTTGTCGAAGAAACTTTACGATATGATACACATTTCTAAACATCAAAAACTCTCAGCATCTCACCAATTTCCGCACCAGACTATATGTCCCATTCAAAAACCAGCGAATAACTTCTCGTTACACCTCGACGCATCTACCACCCTCATCCTCTTCTACACCACCCGTAACAGCTCGTTCTCTATCTCTCGGAACAAAATGGAAATTCAAACGAGCTCAGTGGCGCGAAGTAATAAATACCGTCGACAGCCTCCGCTGCGCGCGCGTTCCATTTGTCCGCCGCAGCAGCGATACGGAAAAGCGCTAGTAGTACGCTACCGCGCGCTTGCGAGGCAAGCTGAATGTAGGTGACGAGGAGGAAACATCTCTCTCTATCCCACCCTCTCATTCTGCATTCGCATCGGAGTTACACGTCGTGCGCGTGAATCGCACCGTCGTCGTCATCTTATTCAGCACGGGCGGAGTTTCGCGTGGGTATTAGAGAGACGGAGAATCGCAATTGTGCGCGGACAACAACGACGACGACGACGCTAGCAGCAGTAGCAGCCGGACTTTGTTGCCAACTAGAGTCGTAGTAGTAGCAACAGCCGTAGTACGAGTACGACGTGCGGCTGTTGTATATATACGTTGAGCGCTAGAGGTAAAACACTTGCACGAGCGAGCGAACGTACGGCAATCTTCAGCGCACTTTGGAAACTTTGCCCGGTGAAATGCCTCGCGCGCGAGGAGGACTCGTGAATGGCCGTATTATTGCCGAAGACGACGGCGGAAGCAGTGCCAGAGTTGATGTCGGACGTTGTGGGGTTTGCAAAAGTTTTGAGTAACTCCGGTGGAGAATGAATTGCGAGGGAGTGCAACAAGATTTATTTTTGTGCGAGATTTGAATGTGGTTTGCGACAACTATAGTTTGTTGAAGATGAGGCAGTTCTTCGAACGGATGCATAGATTGTTGCCAGCCAAGCGATTGCTCAATACTTTGGATGAGAATTAAATGATACATGGATTTGTTCATTCTTTTATGAAGCCTTTTATGAATCCAGTTGAAAAAGATCCTATCTCAGAATCCGGGTGAAAAAGGTCTCATCTCATACGCAAATTTGCTTATAAAGCATAAGTATAAAATAATGCCTTCAACTAGATTCCAAGATAGGGTCTTTTTTGTGAAGCGACGATTTTATGTCAAAGATTGAACTATACCACCTTGTATCATGAATTCAAATATAACTCCATTCTCATAACTGTACCACCAGCAACCCTCGCCAACCCTCAACTGAGCCCTTAATCCACGGACCTCGACACCATCCCAATCCCATATCATCTCCAAAATTAATCAGTATTAAAAATTTAATCGCCATGCATTCATTAACCACCAGTCATAATCCCGTCCAGGCCAACTCTCGACACAAAAATTCCAGCCGGGAACACACAAAGGATGAGATGGACAACGCAACAACGAGGAGCAACAAGACACGCAGGCCGCGCTCTCTCCGAGGGACGCGCGTAATGATAAATCTCTCACTCTGCTGCGGCAGAGCGGCAATCAGTCACACGGCGCGCGTGACGGCTTAAACACACAAAGCCCGGGAAGGACAACACGCGCGCACGAGCGGCGTTAGATTATAAGGAAGGTATGTCTGTCTGGCCTTTAGGGGAAGAGAGAGAGGGCGAGAGAAGCATCGCGGCAGATGGGCATCGTGGCAGCCGCGTATACGGTAGTAGTGTCCGTCTGTGTGTACGGTAGCCCCCGTGTATATCATTAACCTCATCCTCGTTTTTCGCCTCTTCTCGCTCTCCCTCTCATCCTCTCTGTGTGTACCTTCGTCTGGTTCTCTCTCCGCTGCAGGTCTCCAAAGCCCTCGGGGCTTCTTTGGTTTTTTCGCTCTCTTTTACTGGCGGCAGTGGCTCGCTACTTTTTTTCGCCACACACTGCCGCCCTTCGACGAATTCGCCGTTCATCTTTTTAGTCGGCCTTTCTCACTCTTTGGCTCGTCGACTCCTCCTCCTCCTCCTCGTTTTGTTCTTTTAGACCACAAAGGATGTTGCAACGATGCCCGTGCAACGCTTTAGGAAGGAATCCCGTTTCTCCCGTCGATTTTACTAATTTCGAACAACTCTCGTACAACAATCTACACTGCTATTCGTGGCTCCAGTCGACCGAAACAATCAGAACGGCGTGAAAAATCCATCCGACAAACTTATCTATCTCTCTTCCCCTCGAAAAAGAGAATTTCATCCAATTGCCCAAGAGACACTTCCCTTCCCGTAGCCACACACACATACACACACACACACACACACACGTCCTCGATCGCTCGCTTTCTCTCTCTCTTTCTCGTATCCCACCTCCATTCCTTCGCTCTCTCTCGCTCCCTTTCTTCTCCCCGGTACAGCATCTCTCCCTCGTGCTCGCGCACAAACGAGTAATTAACTATCTCAGTGAGGGACACGTGTTCCCACCCTTCCTCTCACTCGCTCGCTCTCGCTCCATCCCATCGCTCGCTAACAGCCGTGATCTCTATCTGGCGCTCACGCTCTCTCGCTTCTCCCCTCGAAAGGACAGAGAGAGAGAGGATGGGGAGAGATGGGGAGAGCAGGCGCTGCTGTTTGCACACACGCTCTTATGTTAATTTAGCTTAACGCCCGGCGAGACCCTCGACCGACGAGAGAGAGAGAGAGAGAGAGAGAGAGAGAGAGAGAGAGAGAGAGAGAGAGAGAGAGAGAGAGAGAGAACGTGAGGGGGATACGTGTGGAGGTTTCTGCTGCCACTGCTACTGGCTGCTGCTACGACGACGACAACGACGACGACTATCGGATGTGCACGTGTGTGAGCTGCGCAGCATAGTGTGTGGGTCTTCAACTGCGGAGGTCGAAAATTGCGCGCGTCGCCTACGGTGCTCTGCGGCGTTTTCTTTCTTTTTTGGTACGTGTCATTGTCTCTCTTCGTGGTAGCGAGATGACGATGTTTACGGAGTTTACGGATGGAGTATACGAGAATAAGACGCGTTTATAAGTCGATGAATGCACACGAGTTTATTATGTTAGACGTAGCAATTATGTCAATTGTAAGTATAATTGATAATGACTGTGCGCACGAACTTTATAATAATCGTGTATCTCTCTCTCTCCCTCAACTTTTTACTTATTAAAAACAACGTAGCCGCATTGTAGCCAGCAAAATGCCTACACTTTCCAAACCCTTTATTATACCCACAGCCGATTGTGTGCGCGCACATACTGTTTCACCGTGCACCAATACCTTTATTATATCACATCACCACGCGCGCAACAACGAGTAATGAACACGCGTATATATATATACCATGAATTGCACTTCGCGCGTGGCCGTTATTTACGCTCCCGTCGACAATGCCCACCGCCCTCGACATAGAGGAAACAAAAAGCCAACGCCGCCACCGCCGCCGTCGCTGCGAATCAAAAGGTGTTTCTCTGGCTTGCGATTTTTTGCGCACGAGCGACTCTTCGAGTGGTTATTAACGACGTCGACCTCGATGATGGTTTATACAGAGGGGGGCACATCAGCGAAAAAGTTGTCGTCGTGTATTGGCGACAAAAGCCGAGAGTGTAGGGGGAGGCGAGGGGAGGAGAAGAGGCAGAAATCGAGCGCGGAGATAAGAGGGTGGGCTTTCACAGGCAGCGGTGAATAAAACTAAGATTAAATTTGATCCGTCATTGACGCGCGTGTGTGCGAGAGAGAGTCCAGCGACGTGTACTATATCGGCCGCGTGCAGAGTCGAGAGCCGAAAATAAAGGGCCATATGCGCCCATGGCAACAATGGGGCTATTATCGGAGAGAATAGAGAGCAACGATCGAGGCTCTCGTTCTCTTCTTTTATGTCGATATGGTCAAGTCAAGTTGTATACTTAGCGCGCGCCAGTTAATGAAAGGTGAGGCTCTCTTTCTCTCTCCCTCTCGCTCGCACGCTCTCTGAATGATTTTTTCTTCCGATGCTTCTTAGTCGCACGGCACGGCGCAATATATATAATGCCGATGTTCTTTGTGACGACGACTATGTAATGTTGAAAAGTCATCGAATGTATGCCGATCGGCGCTTTGAGCGACTTGAGTGTTTAAAGTATAATTGTATATAATTTTTCGTAATGGACGATGAATGCCGCTCATTGTATGCGCTGGCGATGGTTGAGTGGTATTCTTTTGTGGTTGTATTAGTTTTGTTGTTTGGTGAGAGACGACAATTTGTGGGAGAATTGTTGTATCCTCAAGTATATAATATCGATAATGGCGTGTAGGACGGTCGTGTATTGAATACCAATTCGTTATTAATTAAGATAATTGTACGTGGATGATTGGGACTGCGTTTTGGAAAGTTGAATTAAAGTGTCAAGAGACACGGTAACGGTATCGCATCAAGTATCAATAGGCAACAGTTAACGAAGGTATATTCAAACGTATTAAAATTAATATAACATTTAACTATTAAAGACAGGTAAGAGCCTCGTCACCAAGTACGACACGTTCGATATATCCAGTACAAACACAACGACTCCCACTGTTCAATCGCGAATGGACTGACTCATACTTTTACAATATTCTCTCTGCCAACCCTTCACGTTTTATCAAAACTTCATCCCGGCGACGGAAAAACAAGCACCCGAGCGAGTTACCGCTCCCGCGATTTCCACCATAAAATTCCTCTCTTTCTCTCTCTCACTCTAAATCCGCCCATCCTCTCCTCTCCCCCGCGCTTTTTCGGATAGAAAGACACAGACGGCAGGCAGCAGCCGCCTATATATCTGCAAAGTCTCTCTCTCTCCATCCACCCATCCCTCTCCCCCTTCCTCTTTCCCTCTCGATTCGCGGCCTTCGGGATTTCGAGAGGCTCGTCGTCTGCCGGCGGCGGCGGCGCTCTCCGCAAACCCCGGGCCCGCTCGCGCAAATATTTGCCGGATGTTCGTTGCCGCTCGCGCGCGCTCTCGTTCATTCGTTCGAGGCCGTAAGGCTTGACGTCGTCATGGATACCGTCGAAAAACGTTCAAATATTTGCAGCGAGAAGCAGCAGCTCGGCGGCGGCGGCAGCAGCGGCGTTTTCTCTCTTTCCCCCTCTCTCTCTCTCTCTATCTACGGGCGTTCGCTAACCAATTCCGCTTCGTTCTCGATTCTCGATTCCGCGAGGCTGCGCGCGTACGCCTACTGTGCGCTCGCTCGCTCGCGCAAGCGCTTCTCTATGCACTTTGAATGAGAGAAAGAGCGGCTCTGTGTATTTCCTGCGCGAGTCGCGCGCGCGCGCATACCCGGTACTTCCGATAATTGCGTTCGTTCGTTCGTTCCGCGATTGTTTCTTTCCACGCTATTCTTCTTCGTTGGCTAAACTCTTGTGTCCGTGCGGGTGTACGTATGTGTGTGCGTAATGGAGAGAAAGAGATGCGACGAGAGACGGCACGTTCGAGATAAAGTATAGGGTGTGTGCGCTTCGCTCGCTCGCTCGTCTGTGTGTGCTTAGGCGAAACGATTTAAAGGCTGAATTATTGCAACGACGGCGGCGGTGGCTACGGCGCGGGGGAGATGCCCCGTAATAATCGCTTTTTCAGCCGGGCAATTGTGTTTGATCAAGAGAAGGCTTTTGAATAATTGCGACGAGTGCGCCGGGAATTGTCCGCTCGCCCCGGCAAGTAGTCCTGTAAGCCGCGCTCTTGGCTTTTCTGCACGTACCGGGTTATTACACTGTTACGATTAAAAAAAGGGAACGAGAAAAAATCATTTTTCCATTTTCAAAGGCACGTTCAGCTCTTATACGCGAGGAAAGATAGAATATCCTCTAAGAACGTTAAACAATGACGACGACGTCGAAGCGTCTCTTTCTCGAGTCCAATTAAAAATTAAAAAGACCATAAACCACAATAGGAAAAAAGAAGGAGAGAGTAGTGTGCGAAGCAGACCTAGCGTCGCCGGAGAATGGATCGTATAATACGTGCCGCTCCACTCGCGCTCTCGTGCGGGGAGAGTGGAAATCGCAGTTTAGCGCGCGAGGTCGTAAACTCGGTTATTCGCCGCTCGCGCGCGACGTTAAAAGGAAGAGAGAGAGAGAGCGAACAGCTCGCAAAGGGAGAGAGAGAGAGTTACCTCTGCGGGCGCCTATAATAGCCGGGTACTACCTGCGCGTTGCCGCCGCCTCGGCGAATTTATCTCCGGCATTCATCTTCCCATTAGTCGTGAATAATACTCGCGGCGTTTACGTGCAATTTTCCATTCGACGCTCGGTCAACGCCGAGGAGGAGGGCCAGCTCTCTGGATTATAACATTGGCTCTATCTCCGCCGACCAGAGAGACGTTTTCTCAGGCGCGGGAGGAGGAGGAGGATCGATTGTCGTCGGCTCGCGGTGCTGTGGCTTTATATATCGGGTCTGAAGTCGCACCAATGGATTAACGGACGGAGAGATGGATGTGTGTTGAGAATCGGGACTGCGAGTGATTAGGTGGACTTATAGGCTTTTAATTGGCCAAGTTTTGCGTTTACGGCGATGTGTGTGATGGCGTTGTTTCGAGGAACGATAAAAGTGTTCCCTTGACTCGAATTGCCCACGTCGCGGTGTTAACTCTATCAGCCGCGGTTAATTCATGCGCACGATACGCCGCCTTATATGTACACGATCTGATGGCGAAAATCTTAATACGCCAACAATACACGCCGCGCGGATCGTCGATACGTACGTACATATATATTATACATCCTTGACGTGAAGTGAGTCAAACTCCATAAAAGATATAGAATATCGCACATGATCTTCGCGGCCTCGCGTATTATCTCTCTCGAGCCACTTGCCAGCGCGAAATCGTAGATAAATTAATTCCGCGCCTATACAAAGTATATATTATACCTCGACTTCCCTCTCGCGATAACTATTCATTTTTCCGTCTGCAAAACGCGCCGTACATCAAAGCAGCGTACAAATTCGTCGAAAGCCCGTAGCTTACACTCCGCACGCGCACACACACATTATATACTCAGGCGCGCGTGCGATGAATGGAAATCAAAGCGTGACCTCCGATTGCTCGCTCGCTGTTGAGACGACTGGTTCTCTTTCGTCTCTCTCTCTCTCTCTTTGAAGTGCCGCGTATATCAATTGCAAAAAATTAAGAACAATGAGTAGAAGGTTTCGCTCATGTTGCACTCACACACACGTGTGCGGTATATATTATATATATATCTGTTTCTCGAGATGGAGAAAGGGAGAGATCGGAAGCTCGTGTGTGTGTGTGTACGTATAGGCTTCTCTCGTATACAGGCGATCGATCAATGCCGATTGCGTTCTCGCGTGGCGCGTAATTAAGCCCGACGCGAATCGCGCGCGATCAATTACCCCGATTTAACTCTCGTAATGGAAAATCGACGGTGTATATCTGTGCACGTGGGCACGATTGCGCGGTGCGAAATCGGCCACTTGACATTATCGCTAAACAGGATTGACCTGTCGATCTCTATATACATATAGGTGAAAAAAAGATTGTAAATGTAACTTTTTCCTAATTGGAAGCAATTAGGATAGCTGTAATTAGAACGCGCGAGATCGCTCTAAAAAGGTATACGAAACGACTACTCTCGTGCGGTTAAAAGTACATAACCATAGCCTTTACGATAATGACTTCACAGTTGCGCGCGCGCTCAAATTACAAATATCGAGGGGACCCCAATCTACCCTGTAAAAAATTAACTTTTCGAAACATCGCATACACTCAAAGTATACGTCTCCATCGCCGCACGTTTTCAATTTCGAAAACCGCGTCGGCCGGCATTCTTCCCCTCGCTCAAGCTCACGTACACACAACCGCCGCGTACGCCGAAGAATTCAACAAACCCGCGCACACACACACACACATACGTGCACATCCTGGCACATTATAAGCACTCTCTATCCCTCCCGTCGGCCACAAAATGCCGATGTAATCGGCGTCGGCGGCTGCTCGCCCACGCGGGCCCGTAAATCAGCGGCCCCGAACGACAGCGGCGAGGAGTTTAAAGCACCCACGAGAGAGAGAGAGAGAGAGAGAGAGGGAGATAGCGAAAGTGTGTGCGCGTATAGAGCGTGCCAGCCGACATGCATTTTTCACCGCGCAATTATCGCTCTTAACGATATATACCCGAGCTGGCGCGCGCGATACAGATCGGTTGCGCACGCGGCGCTGCAGTCGGTCAATTAATTTGATCGAGAGTGGGTATGCACATGCGTGTGTATGTATAATGGCGCGGGGAAGTGCGCAGCGCGTGGGCGTGTTTCTCCTTCGCGCCTTCTTCGCGATGGTGTCCCGATAGCGGCTGTTTATTTTTCTCTCTCTGCCGAGTAGTGTGCGCGTGAGCTAACGCGGGGAGAGCTTGTAATTATTGATAATGGACAAGCGGATACAGGCAGAGAGAAAGAGTGTGTGTATGTATATATATATGAAAGCGTGCGTGCTGCGGGTTTTTTGCAATTTGTATATAGAGAGTATAAGAGAGATAAAGTGCGTTTGAAGTGGACGGTTTCATTAATATTCTAGCGCGCTTGATTTATATTACTTTTTATCGCTCTCGCTGCATCGAGTATATATGTATAGTGAATTGTGTGTGCGTGTGTATTTGTCGAGAACCGTTAGCGCGCACCGCCACAGCTTGTATAAATTAACAACAATTAGTGTTTCCGATCGATGTCTATGGTCGAGGATAATTTTTATTACCCTCGCTCCTTAATTAACTGTCATTTTCAAATGAGATACTAATTTCTCGAAGAAATTTGCGATGAAATATATGCACGAAATAATAATAATCGAAGAGAGGGGATGGGGCAACGGAGACAAATTATAACGAAGGCACTGAAACGGAACACACCTTAAATATATATAGACTCTTTTGATAATTCAATAAAGAAACGCGGACGCGTGCGACGGAATTGATGATACCCAGGCCGCACTTCATCCTCGTCCCCTTCGACTTTTCCCTCCCGGGGGCAACTTCCTCGTTAAGAGAAAATAAAGCACCGCGACGAGCGAGCTCACTCTCTCTCTCTACTTCTCTTGCCATCCGCTGGAATTTTCGTTGTGTTTGCTCGTGCGCACGCGCGCTAGTCGCACATCTTAAGAAACCCGAAGGGGCCACGAGAGAGAGAAAGAGAGAGAGAAGCGGAGAAACGCGCGACGCCTACTGATTAAATTGAGAGAGCGACGAGCGAAAACAGAGGAAAGAGAGAGAGGAGAAAAACGCTTAGGGTTCGAGGCACGACAAACTGCCAGTCCTAATGCCAATTAGTGCCATTCGACCGGTCGCTGCTGTGCTGCTGCTGCTGCTACTGCCGACGCACAATCCCCCGAAGGGCTTCTTCTCCTCCTCCTCTGCCTCCGGTATGATACAATTCGTTCTGTTTTAGCGAGAGAAAGAGAAGGCGGACGATTTTTTTTATATTCCGGTCGTCTCCTCAGCTAATTACGCAATACACTCGCGCTGCTGTTCTGTTCTCTCTGCTCCGGGGGCTATAACGTCCAAGAACGATAGAGGGGGGGAAAAAACGTACGCCGAAATGTGTGGCGGCTAGGGCAATTAAATAGGCCATATATAAAGATATATTTTGCGGCCGCGCGTACGCCTGGGGAATTAATAACGACCTGTGTTGTACACGGTAGCGAACAACATTTTTCGACATATATATATCGAAAATACGTGAGGGCCACACGCGGAAGTGTGTACGATGATGTATTTGTCTAGCACAAATGCGAAAAATGTCCTCATGCACCCGACAAATATACTACGCACACACTAGGGGGCTATAATTGTTTCGCATGCACAAAATTGCGCTCTCTCTCTGACTGACTTTTCGCTGCGACCGCAGCGGCAACTATATATACATAGCGATTGAATTCGGCTTCCGCGAATTGCAATTAAACTTCGCTCTGGAATTAAACCGGCCGTCGCCACACGCGCGCTATAAACATAGGGAAAATATTCGCATTTGCGCAATGTTACATGTATATAAATATAGCTGTGCCCGCGAGTTCCATTCACCTCATTGAAAGTAATTTACGGTGAATTATGTTATTCAGCGCTAACGAATTGCCTGGCGCGCGCAGCCACGACGACGTAGTATAGCGCAAAATCGCGCGAATTAATTCGAATCTGATACGAGGCGGAACGAGGAACGGCGCTTATATACTGCTAAATGGGGGAAATTACGAGAGTGCGGCCAGAAGTTGCGTGTACCCACGGCTAATCCTTTGCTATTATAATCGCAATTATGCGGCGAGAGAGAGACAGAGAGTTCTACGCGGAACGTGTGACAATGGAGATGTAACTTTTTGATAAACGCAGTGTATATTGTTGAAAACATTTAATAATGGCTGCGTTATTATCATAAATGCGAATACGTTTAACCTAATCTTAAAATCTGAATTTTAAATATTAACAATATTTCCTTGTATTACATACCGTCCCCATCACCATCACCCTAATAGAATAAGCTAAAGTATAGAGCCGGTTATCGACATCGCTCTCGCCTCGTAAACATCGTATTAAACCCAAAACGGTCCAGATAACGGCCC
>JAPYZO010001577.1:0-17472 GCA_030522905.1 Torymus flavipes
TGTTTAATCCTTTCAGAGGAAGCGCTGTTCAAGTATCCTGCTGATTTGCTTAATACTATTCAGCGACTTTCGTATTTACATTGACATTTGCATATCGGTATCGCGGACATTTATTACAATTTCAACTCATAAAGATAAGCGCGAATTTACAATTCTTCGTTTTCGACTGTTACCATGAACACAAAGCTATTTTGTCGAATACGCAAGAATATTAAGAAGATACCGCGACGATTTTGTAAATTTTATTAGTCTATTCAATAACCGACCTTTCCATTCTCCATTTTCTATACGAACTTTTGTTTTGTGAATTTCAATCTCCACGAAACAGACGAAAAATGAAAAAAAAAAAAAATAAAGGCAATAAAATATTAATCCAGTGCTCCTTGAAATCCAGCCACGACCAACTGCAGAGTGCGGCGCGTAGACGGGAAATGACTCGGATTTAAATAAAAGTGACTACTCCCGAGGATAGAAGAGCGACAGAGACAGAGAGAAAGACTAGAGGTAATTTCCACCCACGTCTCGCGGCTGCGCCCCAAGACTTATACGCCGCGGAAAAGGAGAGAGAGAGAGAGACGCAAGCGTCACCGCCGCTCGGGCGCGCCGTATAACACTCGAGCCGCATCGGCGCGCGATTAAGGATACAGGGGAGGGGAATGCTACACGCATGTAGACGAGAATAGAGAGAGGACAGCTCTCGGCTTTCTCTTCTATATGTACGCGCGAGAGACGACACAAAGACTCTACGTGTATATATATACGTGCCAATTTGTCGGCGGCGGTTGGCTTATTGATTCGCGCGTGCGTTTGATGTGGGAAAACGCGTCGCGCACGCTTAATTGGGGGCTAGACAGGATGATTTTTTCAGTGGCCGAAGAAGTGTAAGCGATACTCCGGGGTTCCGCACTTTCATTGTAATTTAATGACATATAATACATATTCGATTGAGGACGCGCAAGAGAGTAAGCCCTAGATCGACGGTTCTATTAGCTTATCGGACAAAGTTACGAGGCGGCCGCGCGATTGCGGTAATAATTTTTAGTGATATTCGCCAGTGGTTATCGGGGATATATTCTGCGGCGGCGTTCGGGATATACACATACCGGTTTCGATAATATTGTGCATCTTGTGTGTATATCGAGTGGCAATCGTTTTCGTATGTTTATTTTCTAATTTAGATAATCTAATGCTGGCCGCTGCTGCTGCCTCTTGGCTATAGCTGCAGGGAATGGTTCGTAATTTGTCGCCCTTATCAGTGATTGATAGGAGTGTGGTGCGCTCGCACGCTCGCGGAGTTTAGATGGAGCACAAGGACGTGGTTTGTCAAGTAATCTCTGTATTTTAATGAAGGATAGTCTTACCGATCTTACAAATCATTTCCATATGAATCAAAGTTGAACAAATTATGTTCACCGAATTCCGCGAAAACACGCGTCGAGAAAAACTCACCACCTGACTCGTACGCATAGGAATTCGGCGCCTCCCAGCTCCTCATCAGCATTTCCAGTTACAATTAACAAGCAGCTCTTCGTCGCTGCACGCAACAAGAACAAACATTCGTCAAGCCTCTCGTGCAGCACTAATCTACCCCTTTTTACACCTACAAAATCATCTCTGCGCGCTTTCTCAACGTCGCGCGCCGCGTCCGACATATTTATCGAAAGGTAAATATTCGCGGGCGACCGCAGCATATAATATCCGGGGTAATTTCGACCGAGCGACGCGTCTATCGCTCAGCTGCACGCTCGCCGCCAAAACACAGAGAGAGAGAGTGCGTAATTAGGCCGGCGGCGATGCGTGTGGAGGAAGAGAAGAAGAGGAAGAAGAATTCGCCGAAAGAGGGCTTGGGCTATCTTGGAAAGCCGGCTTGGGTTATGCGATACCGCGAGAGGGTGAATTTTTGGCTGTATGTATATTGTTTTGGAGTGTATCTGTAGGTGGCGCTTAAGTTGGTGCTAATTTTAAGTAGAAGAGATTAGTAATACTTTGTTAACTAACGTTTCCAGTAATAATGAATAAATAGTTTTAGCCGTTTGTGTAAGTGGATATAATGAATGAATGACTCTTTTTAAGGAACTGAGTCACGCCTCGTTTAAGAAAACGGGTGACACGACACCGCGCGCGCGGCGTTTTTCCTTCTCGCGAAGTCGTTCAGCTTTTCACGCTTTTCTGACACTTACGCGCGTAATTTGTAGGATATAACTGTGACAATGATTTTGAACAATTACTGACTTGCTTTTATATATATAAAGCATGATAAAACTTTCGCATTTCATTAAAATTTTTACACAAAACTCAATAAATGTCCGAGTGATTATTTACGTTCTCATCATCGCAATAAATCTCGAGGCATACACGTACACACACCGTGATTAAATCGCCATTCGTCAAGAATGGAGCTTGCAAAACAAATGTAAAAGTAACAACGCGTTGCGAAATCGAAATAACATAATTTCCCTCAATTATTATAAATAATTATTGGAAACGACGATCGCGTACACATACACACGGGATTTGCACAACGCGCGTGCGAAAATCCCATAATAATCCACTGTTGAAAAATAAAAATCGAAAACCAATCGCGACGAAGGCTTTCCGCGTCCACAGAAAGTATATAATATATTGTATAATACATCCCGAGACACGGGGAGAACGCGAAAATTGCTGACAATTGATTAGCGCATGCGCCTCTTTCGTAACTCGTATACATGTATACGTGCACGTATACCGGAGAAAATGGGGAGAAAAAAGCCATCGCGAAGAAAGAGAAAAACTTGCCGTTGGAAAGTAGGTAAAATCGCGTCTAGCCTTGACACGTTAACGATCGCGATTGAATTTAACTCGGCGAGCGAGCGGGACAGACACGATTGCATTCCCGCGTCGCGAGATAAACCGCGTCGAAGATTCATTCTCGGAACGCGTCGCAAGAGAGAGAGAGAGAGAGAGAGAAAGACACCGAGAGGAGGGAATAAGTAATAGGCACGCGGTTAGCCGGCAAAGTGGAAATCTAACGAGCTGCGCGCGCGAATTTCTGCCTCGTGACGTAACGCGCGACGACGGAGACGCGCGCGCGCGCGTGCAAGTCGCCGGCAAGTCGCCGCCTCGGAGGTATACATTATACGAGCAAAAAAGTACTACCTATGCACACGAGAGCGAGAGCAGCTTCGCGAGGAGTGAGAATGTTTTTGTTGTTTTAGCAAAACTATTTTTGCTGGTATGTGACCCGGTTTTCCTCTGAGAGTAACAGAGATGCTGGCGAAGTATAGCGGGACTCATGATTGTTTAAACTAATACTTTAATTAGGGTTGGCGAGTGTATTCGTTTTGCATTCTTTTCATATTTCTGCGGTGAGTGTAACTGAAGCTTCGCAAACACATAGCGAATTTTTCGAAAAAGACGCTCAGTGGATTCATCCTGATTGAGATTTTTTCTCTCGGTGCTTCTTGCCCGCGCGCCTTGTCATTATAGTTTAATTTGGTTAATGATGATTGAACGCGGCTGCGGCGGGAAGTAAAAAACGTTGAGAACTTAACCGAGTGTGATGAAGGAGAGTAAGGCAATTTCGGTGATTGATGATTTTACGCATTGTCGTGTGTACCTGTACCCTGTATTTTTGTATACGAGCCGCAAGTACGTTTACCGAATGTGTATATACAATATAAATGACTTCACCGTGTAATTTACATGCGACGAGCCAATTACGTAACAAACCGTATATAATACCACTTTCCTCGCAGTTATTCTGAAGGTATGAATTCATCGTCATAGTAGCTGATATTTTAATTATTCGAGTAATATATTTTATCTTTAAGGATGTTTGTTTATCGGATTTCATTACCGTAATAAATGCGGAACAGTATTTTTGAAAATATTGACATTTATTTTCCTATATGCTTAAATGGCGCTACTTCATTTCACCTGTAAATTATCACAAACGTGTACCGGTGCCTTATCTCTATAACATTCCATAATGTTTATCTTTATAGTTCAACAAGCGATACAATTTGCTATTTAATGTCTCCCTCTTATCCTCATAAACGGATTATATCCGACGAAAAAAAGAAAAATCAGATTTCTAGGTCAAAACCATCACCATCCCTCAGCCGTTGTAATCCCATAATATGGTTTTTTTTTCTCACTGGAATCCTGTTTCCAATACAAAACCCCCACGACAGTAACACACATCTTGTAACGGTGCCGGCGCTGCTGCTGTATACACCTCCGTATCATCAGGTATCCGTCAATTGATTCCACTTACGGCGCTCGGTAATTCGACTAGGCAAGTGTAGACCTGCGCCAAAAAAAAGAAGAAACGAGCATGTAACATAATGGACACAAAAGCGCGCACAGGTATATATCTGCGCGTCGTCGCCGTCGTGCCGCTTTGTAATCCTTTCAAGGAAAGCTCGAATTCGATCCTCCCGAGTAGAGACAGAGAGAGAGAGAGAGAGAGAGGATCGTTTCCGGCCCCCCTGTCTCTCACCATGGCGCTTCGAATCTCGCGCTCTCGTGTACTCACACACGCACATATATACTTGTGGAGAGGCCTTCCGAAGAAGATCTTAATCGGCTCGGAGCGAACGAGAAGGATGGGAATGAGAAAAAGACGAAGACAAGCCGAAGGGCGAATCTCCGCAGCCAAGTCCTCCTCCTCCTCCTCCTCCCTCTCCTATACCCGTAGAGGATGAAAGAGAATTGCCCGGCTGCTGCTGCTGTTCTTTCTCCGTCTCTCTCTCTCTCTCTCTCTCTCTCTCTCTCGCTCGCTCTTCGCCGGCTAATTCGCAGAAGGGATATAACAGCTAAGTAAGCAAATCGAGCGGCATGAGGTTTTCTTCTCTCTCTCCCTCCCTCCGTCGCGGATATGAACAGCATCCGAGTGAATGAGTGAGTGACTGACTGACTTACCCGCCACGTCATCTCGAAGGATGTACCACTTTTTATCGGCCCGCCGAGTTCATTGTCGCGCGCAGCTTCTTTTTGCGAGAGATTAGTACATAATGACGCACAGCTGCGTATATATGTATGTATATGTGGCCCACGAGGGATTTGGCGAAGGTTAATCGATGCAAAGAGGAGAGTAGATTTTGTCTGCGGAGAAAGTGTGCACGTAGGTCTGGTTTGTAATTAGCGAGCTGCGATTCGGGTTTGGAAATGGGGCATATAACCAGAAACTGTCATCTCGCGCACCAACAAACATGCTTATCTGTGAGTCACATAATATTTCATGATTATATTATATTAGCAATGGTTGAGCGGTGCTCGAATATAATTAATCGGTCGTTGCCACGACAAATAAACCTGCCGTAAAATTACCCGGTGAAATATATATGTAGTTTTGATTCATCATACGGCATACATCGCGAGAACGTGCGTCCGATATAAAAATATATCGCGGACGCTTAATGCAGCATACATACGAGGCGATTTGCATAAATTATATTATACAACTTCACCGCTCGACTTCAGTGCACTTCAACCCTTCGTGTTTTTTTCCAACCGCGGAACCTGAAACTTCGCGTATAAGCATCTGCTCTTCGCATTAAAATTTTACATCCTTCAGAATGAAGAAACATAGCGGACGTGTCCGATTCGTATATTCAAGCGAATATTTTTATCCCCGACGATGCGATACCATTTCGCGATAACTTTTTTTCTCTCTCTTCGAGTATATATATCATAATATTAGTAAAGCGGTATCGGCATCGCTGTAATTTGGCCATCAGTGCGACATATCAAGAACGAATAAATCAGCTTTTTCAAAGAGTTCATCGGCGAGTTCAGGAAAATATAGGAGCGCGCGCAGGCTCGAAATTCGAGCGATAAGGAGATAGGTTCTGCGGTCTACAGTTGCGCAATTAACGTGATAATTATATGTGCGTTAAGTTTTTTAAGAAGTATCGTCCAAGTCTCGATAGCATTTTGCGTAGAGAGACAGAGAACGTAAAGTGACATGAAACACATTATCGTGTTTATGTGATTCACGAGGTTACTGCCAATCTTCGGTTACGGCATACTCGGTGATACGGATAGGCGCGTATTAACGTTGAATAAAGTGACCAATAGCGTGTCATTAATGTAATATAATAATAAATTTGATCAAATTATTTAATTTTCTTGGATTGATAGAATGGTAGTGTTATCTGACTATTACTTAATTGTCAATCCTGAAGAATTTTGTTAAATTCTGTATTTAATTTTATTATTTTAAAATTGGAGTTTCAATTTGACCTATTATCTATTTCCTTAACAGTATGGAATCCATTTATATAGTATTAACGAATAAAACAACAATGTTAAAAAGAGTACACACATTTCCAATTCTGAACGCATGAATTTTCAAGACAAGCATTAAAATTTGTCCCATCCATCATATCAATCCTACAATCCACACAACTTCCTTCCTTTCTTCCTTCGACGATCACGCTACCAACGCCATGTCGCTTAATTTATTGGGCACGAGAGTCACTCCGTCAAGCAGCAGCAGCAGCAGCAGCAGCAGCAGCAGCCACCCGATCGTATCGTCCCATGCTCGCATGGCATTAGCCGCTCGCGCGTCTCTCTCCCTCTCTCGTCCCTTTTTTCGCCGACTGACACAGAAAGCGTCGCCTCTCGCGAGTTACGTCAACTTTCCATGCGGCACGCACGTGCGCGGCAGAGAGAAAGAGAGAGGAGCGCGCGAAAAACTCGACGCGACGCTCTCTCGGCTTTTCTCGTTCTCTTGTTGCTTTTCACAATATTTGTGGAGTGTGCGTGTGCGTGGGAGGTAGGGAGAAGAGTTTGGATACTTTCGAGGTCTCCGGGGTGGGACTGCTTTAACGGGTCGGAATAGACCTCCAGACGCTTTTTTGTGGACTTTTTTTTTCGGTGGGTAGGTGTGCGTTGAGAGGTTTTTTTGGTAGAAGGGAGGACCTTGTTTAGAATGGATCGAAAGAGGTGCTTGTAGGGTATAGACAAAACAAAGGGTTTTTTAAATAGTTTAGGTTTTAATACATGTGAAATGCTGCTTGTTTTAAAGTGTTTATACAAAGGTGATTTGAGTAATGACTCGATTAAATAGAGATGAAGATACATATATGTGTGTAAACTGTTTTCATTTACAATGAATGTATGTATAATTCATGTAACAAATCTCTTTAATTCATATAGTTTATTGTAAACAGTTTACATACCAGTGATGTCATCTAATAGATATAAGTTCTTCTCAAGATATTACACAAGAAGAACTACAATAAAATAAAACTGCCCAGTTTCACAATTACATCAACGCAGTTACGACAATCTTTTACCATATATTATGCGGTATGCACTCCCCTATAACCCCATTATCCATCATTCTCATCTGCTAATTACGTCGCGGGCTGTCGTAGAAAAATTTACATTGCAAATCCACCCACCGAAATGCTTTACTTACACCAACCACTTAACAAACTATTTGCCGACATTTACGGGACCATTTGTTCGTCAGCGGGCGCTGACGAGACGCTGTGTCTAGACTTTCCCCGCATTGTCACCACCGTTATATTCCCCTCTTAAAAATGCGCATAGATCCCTACGCGGATAATAAAGGCCCGCACGCATATACGTGCGCGAATCGTAAATGCCGTGAATCCCGAAAACTGCCTATGCATTATGCACCGAAATTCGGTGAATCGCGACTTCCGCAGAAAAACGCTCGTCGCCGACCGATAGTTCCGGCCAATTAACTTTCACTTTTTTATTATCCGCGCGCGTGCATCGAAAAGAATGTTTTTTTTTTTTCCTTTACCAGTATACACTATATACGTCCCCGCGTTAATTGAAATCTTCACGGTAAAACGCCGCGACAGGCGCGTGTGCGGGGATGAAAAACGACTCTAGTTGGGTAAATAAACATCTCCAAGTGTAGGGAATAAAAACAATCACCTCTTATTACAATGCAATTATATTCCAAATTTAATTGCGCGTTTTTGCCGTGCGCGTGTATGTGTGTGTTTTAAATAGAAACGTTGTACGCGTGTGGCGTGGGGCGATAAATATTTATGACGCGATTAAGCTTTTTTCGGTGCTGCCGCAGCATTTGCACTGCGCGCGGCAAATTGATTGCGCGTAATGCGATACACGCTTAAGATTTTTCTGTGGGCTTTTTAATTGAATAGCTTCATCTCTCGCTAACGCGGCTAAATTAAGAAAAAATCAAATAATTACAAAAATTGCTATCCATTATGGAGAGAGAGAGAGGGGGCAGAGCGTCTCTGTATCGGAGTGTAATCTCTCCCTCTCTCCTTTCTCTCTTCCCCGTAAAATATTCCGAGGATTATAATTTAATCGCTCTCATGGTTTATTTATATCCCTCGATTTGCATATAATCTGCCGCGCGCGACCGCAGGAAAAAAAAGGATATTTTAACGCTCTATGCGTGTAGTCATTTTTTCGAAGGTCTCGTTTCGTTTTTTCTTTTTTTTTTTGTCGCTGTATATACGCACGAGTATATGCCGGCGAACCATTAATCAAGGCGTCGTTATTTATCAATAATTGCAATGCCATCGATCCGAACCATAAATTGCCAATCAGCTGTACTTTCTAAATTTCTCAGAGCAAAAATCGCTCTCCGTAAGCGTTTTGCGCGCCTCGCACGGCGGACTAATCATTCCGACCGATTGACTTCTCACTCTAATCAGAGCGAAAGTCGACGACGATTCGCGCCACTCCTCTGCATTGTGCCCCCAAGGAAGACGCGTCGAGCTGTAGGCCGAAAATTTTAACACAGTTTTCGCGAGAGAAACTGGGCCGGAAAAAAGTCTGCCTTTGGGAGAAAAATGTGAAAGTTATGCAAACTATCGTAGGGTGATAAATATTAAATGAAATATAATTTATTACCCGTTAATTTTACGTAAGCGTGTCATACTTAGAAATTTATTAATCTTAACTAGAAAATGATAATTCAGCCTCAAGTCAGTCATATTTTTCATGCCGATTATAAAACCATTAGCAATTTTTGTCGCCAATATAACTCATCGACGCGATTACCAAAATCTTTTTCCTTAAAACTCACGAAATCGATCATTCGGTAAAAAAAGTTCCAAAAAATAAAACAAAACTTTTACCCATTATTCAACGCGGAAGCCTCGCCCACTAGGAAAGAATTCGCACCGAGACAGCCTTCAGCGTCCAAAAAAAAGAAGACAACGCTTGCCGGCGTTGCTCCATTTTCCGGATAATTGGGCCGCAGCCTCCACTTTCTCGATCTCCCGTTCACCGGTTCTCTCGTATAGTAGTAGCTTGTGTCGGCGCGGGCCGCAAAAAGTCTTTCTCTCTCTCTCTCTCTCGTGCGCGTGGTGGTAGTAGTAGTAGGCCACGCGTCATTTTTATGAATGACTCGAAAGAGTAGGAGGAAAGAGAAAGGATGCACCGGCCGGAAAAATTTGGCGGCTGCGGAGGTATATAGGTGGGTGGGGTATTTTTGTGCGGCGCGCTGATTAGTTGCGCGGTTGATGATAGTTATTAGTCGGCCGAAGAGGATTGAAATTTCATTTTTTTGTCTTATGTATGTGTGCAGTGTGTTGTTGATCGTTTATTGTTGGGTTTATTTAGAGACGTAATTTCGTTTATGAAATGGAGAGAAATGTGGGTTTAGTTTGATTATAGTTATTATTACTGCGGTTGGCATATGTATAAATATTAAATTAAATGCGAGCGGTATATTTAATTTAATTTATTGGCTATTAAAATGATCGCGATTTTTTCCATGACGTTAATGAAGTTGAACGTATCAGGGAATATTTTAATGCAAGAAGACGTGTAGTTTATTTTTTGAGGCTCATGTTGCAATACTTACGCAATAGATGCAAACTTTAAATTCATTCACCGGTGTGACCTGTAACCTGTTCAAGACAGCATTTTTACAATGATATATCGTTTTATATGACAAACTTATGAGGTCTGATAACGGAATATTTAATAAATTGGTCTACATTTTACAAGATTTGTAACTTTTTAGCAACTTTGTTACGAGTGAAATGTAAGAAAGGAAAAAGTGAATGATCTTTGGTTCACAACAACAGGAGCGTTAAACCTGCCACCTTAGCAAAGTATAAAATTTTCCCCTGTCAATTTTTGTAACATGTTTATAAATATTCCCGCGCGTTGAAGAAAGTTTCCCGGCGTGCCGTTATATTTTATGAGATCGAAAGTTCTGAAACTTAAGTATGCAATTTGCGCAAAAATCTCGCAAGTACTGGAAAATGCAGACATGTTTATTTTCACTCTTTGCCACGGAATATAGTAATTTGCTCCAATTTGATCGGAACTTGGGCTGAGTTTTCCATTTCTCAGGGTGTGAAATTTCACGAAGAGAAATTTCTCAGCCTTGAAATATGAATTTTCACGTTACAGTCGAACGGTATCTCTCTAATTAAATAATACATTGTATCACTAAGTTATACGTATCTATAATCTTTATTATTGTGTTAAAACAATATTTTTACCATACAGTTACAATATAAATTACAAAACTTTATTAGCGAAAAATGCCTTTACTTCCCAAACATAACATGTACCATTTCATTAACCAATAAAGCAAGCCCAATAAATAGAGTTTAATAAACACAGTAAACAGCGATTTATAGTAGTTGATAAATCGCAGCGCGCAATTACGCCGTGAAATAGTAACGCTCTTGCATTACCGCGCGCGCGGACGCTACTCTCTATATATATATACACGGCAAAACAAAAATCACACCGGCGCAGGGCACGATCTCCAATTAAATCGTAAACGAGAATAGTTACGTACGGCTCAATTATCTCATTAAAATTGAGACGCGCTCGCACACATATATACCGCAAATAAACGACGAAGAAGCGCTGCTGCAGTTATATATCCGTGTTCACCGATGATGAGCGATTAATTATGTGCGCACTACTACTATACGCGCCAGGGAATATATTGTCGCTGCTGCTGCTGTTGCTGCTGAAAAATGAAGCTCCTTAGCGCTTCTCCTCTCTCATTCTTTATCGGTCCTGGAAGTGCAGCGACGTGTTCGCGCGAGTTAGCTTCAGAGTGTTATGTGACGCGGAGTGCACACACACACACGTGCACACGAGCTTGCGGAAAAAGAAGAGGAAGAGAGGAGAGAGAGAGAGTGTATAAGTTTCTTGACGGCGGGCTTGTTTTTTCGTTTCTTTTCTCGCCCGGGGCACGACGACGACATGTGTTTTGAATTACTGCATATTTCACGCGATAAATTGCGCGTATGCGCGCACCAGCTGAGTTATGGTGAGCATGGGAGTTTAAACGATAAGGGAGTCCCGTACTTCATTGCTTTCCCAAAGGAGACAAGCTTTTAATAATGAAGCCCAATGAAACTCGGGGAGGATTAATTTTCTTTTTATTAATTGGTTTTAAAAAGGCTTTGGGTCAATTTGCGACTCTGTTTGTAATCAAGATGTTTTGGTTTATTTACACAGCAAGAATCATTAAATATCTTAAATTGAAGTTCTATATTTTATAAAAATTTATCGCAAGTATGTTTTGGTAATGGTGTATATGAATTTTATCAATGATCAATAAAAAATTATATAACAAATATAAAGAAAGAAAATGTTTTTACATTCCACCGGTTTTACCACATTTTGAGACAATAAACGTTCGGTAGATGCACAAAATAAAAGCGTATCAAATTTCATCAAATTAAACAGCGTTTTACACAACATCCTTTTGCCTGCTCTCTCACTTCTCCATCTTCTTCCCAAGCCCTATACAAATCCATACGCAACCCCCTACTCTTTACCCAATTACACAAAACCAGGATAACCCGTGACAATAAAACAGCCAAATCTCGATCCGATAAACAAACGAGCTTTTTATGTACAAAATTCACGCGTGCGTGTACGTGGAATGCGGTTCGCCGGATGTCGGGAGTGGCGAGCCCCCCTCGAGGCTGTAATGCAGCGCCTGATTAGGTAATTCACTTAGAGCTCGCGCAAATCTTGCTCCTTTCGCCGGTGAGAATATCAGGGGGAACGGGGGAAAAGAAAGAATTTTTTAATAGGTGAAGATTTGGCAAAAAGAATGATGAATGTCGTGGTAATGGGAGACGTAGAATTTTTAGCGATTTTCGTGACGAATTGTTTAGAATAATTTTTCAATTTTTAACGAATATATATTTTTGGTCAACATTCTGCGTCAACATTTAATAAATATGGTAATACCCTGGTTATATGAATATGACTGATGTCTTTTCAATCCGTTATTTAGCGAAATTTTTGATCCACTTACGCGCTATTAATTTGTCACGCCTGTATACAAAATCCACCGTACTTTTTCTACAAAAACAAAAATAAATGCGCTGACGTCAATGCTAAATACCGCCTAAAAATAGAAATCCTTTTGCACAACGTACCCAAAAAATATTTACACTTTAATACAATTAAATTTGGCTCTAATCTAATCGCATAACCCGCTACACCGTAATCTAAATTACTCGCAAAAACAAATCTTCTCGCTTTCGCATTCAAATTTCGGCCTAGAGTAACTCTCTCAGCTCACACGTGGACTTCTCCTCCTTCGTCTCCTCTTCTTCTTCGCTCGCACATGCAGATCCGCGAACGGAAACGCATATATACCCACCGTCGCCCGCTCGTCTATATATGCATGTGCTGCCGAGGCGAGGCGTGGGAATCGCGGGCCGCGAGGGTCGCCTCTCTGTGAGCGCGACGCTCATGCATATACGCGCGTTCTCAAAGATGAATATATAATAACCCTCTCTCGCTCTCTCGTGGGCTTTTATTGTTATTTTTCGTTAGGCGGCGGCGGGTGAAAGCGGGAAACGCGTCGGGGAACAATTTGTATGCCGGCGCGCATGTAACGACGCGCGCGCTGGCTTTTTTGCTCCTTTTTACTATCCTGCGCCTAATTACGCTAATTTTGAGCGGTGGCGTCGTCTATAAGCGCCCGGATTTGTAGCTTTCAACATAGAGCGATATATGTTTGCAATCGTGGTACACGTGGACTGCGTAATTTTTTGGGGGGGAGGGGATGGGAGATTTTGGCAGGTGATTAGGTGATTTATTAGAAATTGGGGAGAGTAATAAAATATGATGTTTATAGAGGAAGCGTTCTGTCGGATTAAGGAGGAGCGTTAGATTTTTCGGTGATAGAGCGAGTTTTTCATCGTTTGTAAGTACAGAAATAAATTTAACGTTTCGATGGAATAGAAGTTTGCCAGCGGTTTACTTTAATTGCGGAAAGAAACCGTTTGGCGTCGCTATATAACGAAAATTGTACGGGTTGAGCGATACTTTTGCGATGTAATCGTGTGGTCGTATAACCTGAACGATTGTATAGCTAATATAGTAGCGAGATATTCATTAACCTTTATGTTGTACGAGCATTAAAATTATTAATATCCGTATGTATATTAGTAAAGATAGCACCTTTTAAATATTCTAATTTTTATCGCTGGTGTTGACTTGTTATGGATTTCTTTTACAGGTGGTGCCTTTGCGTATCTTGAAATTTATGATTAAATTATCATTTTTAATTACCGACACGTGTTTCTAATCTGTGCCATTTTTTATTAACGGTCATAGTTGCTACCACAACGTTGGACAATTAAACTACTTCTCACTTTCTATTTTTGAGTATAAGTATAAAACGTATTTATTTCAAGTTTTTAAAAATTGATTGCAGAAGGTACAATATTATACAGCTTATGTAAATATTTGTATTTTAAATATACGTTCACAAAACTAACTTGATCGTATGGTGAATATTGTAGATTCGTGGCCGAAGATTACGTGACCGCAAACATATAACCTATCAATGCGTGGATAATTAGATTGACAATAGAATCATTGTTATGATAGATCCTGGAACTTTTTTTAGCAAGGTTGAAAGTAAAATATTCTGCAGGAATTAACACTTCACAAAAAGTAATTAAATTCATATTTTCGTAAAAATTGGAATTTTTACCTTGATAGTCACCAGAAAATTTTAGTATACGCCATCGCAAAAACTGCATTGGAAAAATTTCAGAAAAAAAATTTTAAAACAAATAACTGAAATTGTTTAAATCTCTTTGGGACATAATCTGCCTTCAGTATTGAATTGAATACTTAAATTAACTCAATATCGCCTCGACTATATTATATTTAATAATATAAACAATGCTCATGAGGATAAGTCAATGTCAGTATGTAATCATGTATAATCTACTTAAAAAACAGAATTTTATTTCAAAAGTATTTTCAAACAGTTCATTTAAAAAAATCTCATCTCGAAACCTATTAAAAAAGACATGCAAATTTTTCAAAATTAAAAAACTCCATACAAAATTCAAGCCAATTCCAAACCACTGAATTACAAAAATCGCTCGGCATCGATAACGACGAAACTAAACAACCACGCCCCGCGGAAAAGCGAAAGCCGCGACGCATCGCGTCTGGACCATACGGCAGCCGACCGGACGCGCGTAAGTGCAGACTGGCTCGCATTCGCGACCGCTATTACATCGGAATATCATTTCCCCCCCATTTTATATCCACGCCCGCGCGCGCGACTTTCCTTTTACGAGTGCCGCCGCCGCCGCGCGCGCAAGAACAATTAGCGTTATAAGCGCGCGCGCACGCTTATCTCGAGCGATTCCGCGAACTTTCTAATTGCGCGCGAGAGTATCCGCGAAAAATCACTTATCGCGCTGGGCGGATCGAAAAGCGCGCTCGCGCGCTCGCCGTTATGGGGCAGCTGAACAAATGAGCCGCTAATTTATGGCCGCGCTGACTGCGAGGGTTATCGGAAAACTACTGTTGCGCTGAGATTCCGGGAATGTGATTTTTTTGGTGCTGATGGTGGTGGTTGGGTTTGAGAGCACCGTTTCATTTGGTGGGATCGCGTGATTGTCTTTGTTTATCTGCGGGTATCGATTTTAACGCTACGTAAGAATATCATGTATTTAAATTACGAGTCTTTACTATTATTTATAGTTCTTATAATTGATCAAAATATATAAATATCTTTTCCTTCGTTTTTTAGTATCTCATCTTTCTCGATAGAAAATTTCTTTTCAACGTAGAATATAATATTGATTTTAGGTAAGTTTGGAAGCCATCTGGTCGGCGAAAGATTATAGGACAACTTCTATAACGAGAGAATTATAAACTGTAATGTTCTTCCAACGGTTCCCAAACTTTTCGAAACAATGAAAATATTGAAGTTTAATTTCCCAAACTTATATTACAATGTTTCCTCAGACTTTCCCCAAAGAAATATCTTGACACGAAGTTTTTCGATTTTGTTAATCAGTTTATCAAAATAAAAACAATTTGTCATAAATAAGAGACAATCGTTATAGAAGGAAAAACGAAATAATCATTTTGCACTCGATTTCCTTAATCATACGTGGAAAAAATAAATTGTTATAGTCCAAATTTTCACACAGTTAATTTAACTTGGAAATGACAATTTAATTCTACTCACAAGAATATCGGTAGAAATAACATTAAACAAAGTAGAATCTTTCTTTTATTAAAGTGGAATCGGCATTCTAATATTAAATATAAAATTGTTCCTACTGTAAAGTAAATTTTACTCTTTTTTGTACTAATTTAGCTGTTTCCTTAATCAGTTTATTTCACTAGTGCAAAGAAGTTAGATAAGCTTTATTATTTTCCGTGTATTACTGGGAACTTGATAATTTACCTTTTAAGAAAATACAAATTTAAATTCTTCATCATCGCACAAAAAAGCGCAAGCTTACCCACGATTTACACAAAGTCTTTTTCCATAACACACAAACTCCTCGCCGAACAATCGTCCAGTTTCACCGATATGCAAAAGTAAAAGTCCGCAGCTCGCATCCGATCGGTAACAACCTCGTCCTCTCCGCGCCTCGCTTTCACGCGTCATATAGAACCAACCGCGCGAAAAGCCTTCTTTCTCTCCTCTCGAATGCTTTAGAGGCCTCTTCAATTACCACAATATACTCGCCCACCTCGCCAAAACAAAGACTTTCACTTCGCACCTCTGTGTCTTGTTATCGACAGGATATATAAACGTGTGTGCGTTTGCCTGCGCTCTTCAATTAAACCGTATGTTACGCATCTGCGAGCGCGCGGATCGACTTTTTGCCCGCAATTTTGACAGTTTAAATATAGCTCGACTGCGCCGCGTGTACGCTCTATCTCTGTTCCGAGAACGCGTATTTACAATGGCCGGTCTATGTACTGACTATACGTATATAAAGGTTCGCGGAAGAAGGGGATTTCGGTTGGGATTTTTATTGCGGAAGGAGGTTGGCGGCGTTGTTCGGGTTGTCATGGTTTTAAATAGCGCGTTTGTCGGCCGTATATATATGAGTCCGACGATTTGCGGGGCTTTATGGAAGGTTTTTTAGATAAGTTCAATGCGGGCGGCTGCTTGATATGTCTGCGCGGGGCCTTTATGGGCATTTGTCACCGCCGGGGTTCTGAAAATCAATAAAAAGCTCTCTGCGCGTCGCTTTAATGAGCGAGTTTTTTTTAAATATTTAGTCACGTGTTGATTAATTCCGTGATGGCGGGAAGTTTTACGAGCGTTTATTCTAATTAAATTTCTCACTTTTCTTTGAACCTTTGTAAAACTGTAAAGGAAAACCGATAAAATCCATGCCTTATACCCGCAGTTGAATAATCGCCATATAACGTATTACACTCGAACTTCCTAATTCGCGTAATTACCAATGACTCACAGTCATCAGATCTCCCATAGCGGACGGAAAAGGCACGCTCGCCCCGGGAGGAAAAAAAGCCCACCACTGTGCGCTCGCGCTATCACCTATACACAACATACAGACGACTTCCGGTCCGCGTCAGGCATACACACACACACACATACATTCAGGCGCAGAAAGCGATATCTCAGTCGGCACCGCAGCCTCGATAACTGCACGCGTTCGCATAAACCAATTTGAAATTTGAAATTTCAATTTCGCGCGCACTCTCGCGCGCGATTTCACCTACAGCCCCCGGGGGCAGGGAAAGAGAGCGCAATAAGGGGCATAAATAATTCAGCCGATGACAGGCCGCACGTATTTATTATCCTGCATACGTGTACGTATACGTGCATGTATGTATGTATATACAGCGGGAAAAAGACGCCCGAGGCGGCCGGTGGAAAAAGAAGACATTAGTCAGCACGCGCGCGAAATTGCAGAGCGTGAGGGAAGGCTAGTGCCACTTGGCGGACAGCTGCTCTTCCTCTCTCGTATATCGATGTATACGAGAGAGCGAGATGTTGAGATGATGTGTCGTGTCGCGTCCCTTGGCTGTGCTGGTGGTAGGCCCTGGGAATAACCCCGAAATGTATATATCGAGCCGAAAGTTCGGCGAAGTTGCGGCTGGGTTATTTTCATTGGATTGGCATTCCGGAAGGCGATTAAGGGAAGGACTTACGATCGCTGTTCTCTCTTTTTTATTAAAACAAAAGTTTCTGCGGCGGCCGCGTGTTATAAGCAATATATA
>JAPYZO010001578.1:0-17467 GCA_030522905.1 Torymus flavipes
TATGTACCTGCTCTATGATCAAACTAGTTACGTGATGTTTCGCGAGCACTATCGAATGTCGAGTTGCAAACGGGATGTCAGATTCTTCTAACCAACCACCGACTTGAATAATAAAGTATTCTATAAATGGTGTCAGAGGAAGAAATTTGCTCGATTTTGAAAGTGGTAGATTAGATTGAAGTCGGGCCATTTAAAAATAAAATGCCTTGTAAGTGTTGAATGATGAACGTTTTGGAAGGGTTTATGTCGTTTACCATAAGAGTTTTGAATTCAATTGTCTGTTTCTTGATCCAGAGGTTCAATATTTGTCTAGCTTTCGAAACGTAAGCGAAATTTTTTGCCAAGCCGAACAACGGGCATATAACTCGGCGAGTTGATCGAATTGCAAAATAGCTAAAGTGACGTGAAGGGTCTTGCTTTCTTCAAAACATGGGTAGTCAAATTTTCGGGCCATTCCGTTTCTGAGTTTGATAGCCATGAAGAGTCTTGTCACCAAAGATGCGTTTCGACAAGTTAATCGACTGTGGTTTCTCGAGACAAGAGATCGGCAGAGTTTTTTTTGGTGGGCACGTAACTCCACACATGATTGGGTAGGAGAGTATGGATACCCAATACTCTATTCGTCACAAACGTTTTCCATTTTACTGGGTGCTCACTGAGCCAGGTAAGTACTATGTTCGCGCCAGTTCAACATTGAAACCAGAGATGAGTTGGAAATCTCGTTTGGCGGATTGGAGTTAGTAATTGAACAAGCAGGACAGCTGCTGAAGCTCAAGTCTTGGGATACTTTTAGTTTTGATGGGGGCCACTTTTAATATGCTGACAAATTTAATGCGAGAAATATAACAGTCTAATGGTGACGTCAGTGGTCCGCTGCACGGTGGTTGACGGCAACTGATGCTTTTCCCAGTACGCAGGGAAGGGAAATGATGAGGGCGATGACGATACGAACAATGTGAGGAAACCGTCAGAGTGGCAGAGCAGTTCAGCACCCGGTACACCGAAGGATCGCTGCTGCCCTCCTGAATGCCTCGGTTGGCCTATATACGAGGAAAGCGAAAGGATTTCGAAAGAAATCGATCAAGAGTAGAATAAAGATATGCAAAGTAAGGATTAGATGGCTGTTTACAGGCTGCTCAGAGCCTTCTCTTCAATCTGAGCCTTTATTATATAGGTTATCGGTCGACATAAGCATATTTCGTAAGTCGACTTTACGCATATTGTTTTACATATTGTAATATCAAACTGAAGAGAAATGAGAAATTGTTTGATTAATTGGAACTTTTCTATGTAAATACAGATCGATAACAAGTGTTTATAAAGTAAACATTAATTTTTTGTACTGCACAACATAAAGCAAGAAAAAACGTGCATTTCAATGTGCACCGAAATAAATTGAGGCAGTATAATTTGAAAAGTGACTTTATTTTATTGAAATGTTAATCATCAAATTACTAATGAAACGTTTGATGCTATAGTTTTTATATATAGCAATCACAAAGCTTTCAATTCATAAAAGCATATCAGTTTTGGTAAGTAGATTATTTGAAATATTTAGCATTTTGAAAAATCTATTATTTGTCAATTATAACAAATATGCCTATTTTTTCTCCCAGAAATCTGCGGGTGGTGGTTTGGGAACGAATCCAGGAGGACATCCTACCTTGGTGCATCCAATTGTATTCGATTCGCTAGTCGATTTTGTGCATAAGCATGTGTTGCAACCGTCGAAATACGATTGTCCAGGTTTGCATTGTCTAGCCTCTGCAAGAAAACGATGTCGTGAATATTATTTTAATACGTTCTTGATTTGAACTCGGTATAGTTCTTTTATGTAAAAAGGTGTTATTTTTCTTCCTTAAATTTGAATTTTATAGAATAATATTAACAAACAAATGAATAATATTTTTCTGCTAAATAGTTTGTTGCTGCTTTTTTTCTTAGAACGTAACTATTTTTACAGAAATATAATGTATATTTTTGGTGAAGAAAAATACTAGAAAATGGTTTTATAAAAAATTCTCGTTATTTTAATTTTTTTTGGGTGGTAATTTTCCCTTCTTTTTATTGCTACAATAATTTACTCTGTCCCTGAAATACACTTTATATTATCATAAAAATGTTAAGTTATTGAATAAAGTAATTAATGGGCTATTGAACTTCACTTAGTACTATTAATATACTGTATATTAAAAATACATATATTACCAACTTTTTTCGTATTTAAAACTGCATTATTCAACTTAATTTACTGCTCTTTATAAATACAAATGCTAATAAAATGAATATGCAAATCCAATAGTTGTTAAGAGCGAAAGCTATTTCGAAACTTACTTAATATATATAGACTCATGTTAAATATATTCTAAATCCATTTTATGGGTATTTAGGGTTTATGTCTTGCATAATTGGAGATGTTAATATTTTCAGATTGTGGTAAGAGTCTTATAAAATTTGATATTATGAAATTTATTAATAATTAAAAATTTGTAAAATTATTGTAGGTTGTAACCAACATTCAAAGAGAAACTACAAACCTGCGCCGGAGACGTATAATGTGCATATAACCAATACACTTAGAAGTAATACGCAAAATAATTTAGATGCCATGATGAGAAAAAATGTTCACTTGTCCGTCGTTGAAAATTAACTGATACTTAGCCAGTAAATTCTTACCTTTATAAGCTCCCTTCTTCGTCATTAATTCATTTTACTAGCTGAAATGCTACAGAGCGATCGTGTTTGTAATGAAAATATTGCTTCTTTTCCTTATAGCACGACGTAAGTCACATTTATATATCGTAAATCCCCGAGTTATTTATGGGAGTAATGAGGAAATAGAAAGAAATACAAGGAAATTTTTTCAGAAAATAACAGTTTATGTAAATAGAAGTTAATTATTATTACAGGGCTCATTGAAAATATTTAATATCAAGTTAAAAGCTACAAAGTCATTTTGCAAATAGTAAACAGGAAAAGAAACACTTAATCAAGTCAAAACATAATTTATCATGGATAATTGTCGGTTTTTATTATAAATATAAATATTAATCTAAAATGAATAAATGCATTGTTTGATTTTTAAGTAAAATGTAATTAAAAAAATTGTTAACGTGTACATAAGCCGTATTAACATAGTATCTATACATTAGGTCGATCAACAACTGCGATTCACGACTTTAAAAGAATGTTTGTCATTCAAAGTCGTAAAAATCAGTCAACTGCTATCAAGTCACAAATATGTAAAAATTTAATCGTAATCTTAAAGCTTTTTACAATTTTGTTTAATTTCAGCGAGTGCCTTGAAATTTTGAAACATTCCGCTGTTGGAAAAAGTTTAGTATATAGAATTAAAGAAATTGCGAGTATGCAATGAATATTCATAACTTTTATTTTAACGTTCGTTGAATTCTATGTAATTATTTAACGTTCAGTATTTACATTTTTGTAAGCTTTTTATTACGAACTATACATGGCAAGAATATAATTGAAGTTTAGGCCAGTTTTTGTAACGAGAAAAAAAAAATGTTTTCAACGTGAATTGTTGAAAATTTTAAAAGTTACCTTTATAGCGGCAAAAAATATATTGATACAATATATGCGTGATCAGCTATAAATGAATATCCGTATATGCTATGAAAAGTTTCGCTCCGCATCAATGGAACGAGATCATAAAAATCACAAGTAAACGCCATCAATCAAAAAAGCTTTCAAAGCCAACTAAACGTACCCTTCCAACAGCGTTTTCAATACCTTTTGTGCATATCTTATAGATCCTTTTTACACGCGAACACATGCGTTTTGCAAATTTCGCAACTCCCTTACACATACATTTATCTATACATTTTATTTATAAAAAAAAGAGAGGAGAGGACTCGCGCTCCCATACGTAACGCTATCTTTTACATGATCGCAAAATAATAATAATAATAATAATAATATACGCTTAAAGCTACGCGGTATTCGTAGAATGTGTGTGTATGTGTGTATGTATGTGTATATGCGTCAGTGCAATATAATACAAGGTGTGAAATGTACATGAGTTGTCTGTCTGCTGCCTCTCTTTTGCTATAAAAGCAAGTGAGGGGAATACATTATGCGTGGTATATACAGTACGTACACATATATTATAAAAGAGAAGAACCGCTTGTTGTTGTGTAAGTGTATGTCAATCGATGCGCTCGCTCGCGCTTATACGCGCACTTGGGCAATTTTGCTGGCTAAAGAGGCATAAAAAGAGAAAAGCGCGCGAAGCGGCAAGCCGAACTCACCGATTATTTGTTGTCGTGGTTGGTTCATTTCGGTGGAAATAAAATTTCTGGAAGAAGCATCTTTACGAGCTTTCGATATTATATGAACATAAAAATACCTTCGCATTTTAAAAATTTTAAGGAAATTTATCTGCCTCGCCAAATTTGCTGGTAAATATTAAAAATTTCATTTCCACTGAAGTTTATCTCTAACAGTTCGAAAACATCGAGTTCTCGTGCAAATGGGCAGTTTTCAATGGCAGTCAGAGTATTTGCTTCATTTCAGTTCATTTTTCTCCCATCATCGTTACGTGTATTATGAACTAAAGACTTGACGATTTTTTCCTATCGACCGATAGCAATTTACTTTTTTTTCTCATTGTCGCGGGGATCTTTATTTTTAGAACAACGCGCCGAGTGTGTCAGGGATACGCGACTGCGCGCGAGAATCAGAGAAAGAAAAAGCGGATTATCCGCGCGATGGATTAACATTATTTCTTCTCTCTTTCTCTAGCCGTGGGCCGAGAAAGATTGTTTTTTCCCTGCGCCCCGAGATTATTGCCGCGCGCATAGTCATGAGCATCATAATGCGCGTACTCGCAATAAAAACGTCCATAAACACGAGAGTATTTTTCCCTCCTCTTCGCTAAGACGTTGTCGGTGCCTATATTGGAAAATTTTTAACGCATGGCGAATATTAGGAAACTTTGTCGTTAAAGACAGGCTGGCTCGCTCTGACGTTAATTACGATTTGCCGCCAGTCGATCTGAGAGAATAAATACAATAATCATCGTGCGTTTTATGCGTCGAGGGAGTCGAATGCTCGACTAATTAGCGGTAACGGTATACAGTCGGGACTTTTACCCCTTTGTTGCTGAGAGTGCGACGTTCCCTGGTGATTTTATGCTAATGGCAAACCGAAAAATTGTCGTTAATCGTCTGAAAATGCACTCCAACATATTGCAACGTCCAGCTATTAGGCACTGCCGTAATTTATGGAGATTTCCCTCTTAGTGTGGAGATTACACCGAGCGATGCGCGGCGGCGTTGCGAAAAATTGCGTTACTTGGGTAAATGTTGATTTATTGAATGGATAATAAGTATTATAATTAAAATCTCTGTTAAATGCGTTTGAAAGTAAGACTTCAGGAATGTATAATCAATTTTATCGATCGGAAAGGACTATTTATAAAAATAATTGAAAATTAAATTATAAACTGAACAAACATGAAGAAGGCAAAAATAATAGTCGCGTAAAATCCCGAGTTATTTAACGCCACTTTCAGGAAATTAAGAGAATTTAATTTTAAAATATTTATTACAACTTATAAAAATTGTTGATTTATCCCGGAAATAAGTTTCCATCACGAAACTTTCCAAGATCTATCAAACACGGTCACGAAACTTCCTCCAAAAGAGAAAGAAAACCATCGCTTACCTAAATCACGCAAATTTACTGGACACACATACGGTACTAAAAGTCTCGGAGCAAAAATTATGCGTATACTTTAAAATACGATAGAAAAATAAGAAAAACAATAGAGTTTAGCCGCAGCGTCTGGGAATGAGTAACCGTATTCCATTGTGAGGTATCACACATTTGCATAAAAGAACTTCGGAAAAAGGAATGCAAAAAAATTCATTCGCAGACAATAGTCTTGCATGATCGCGTAACTAAGTCAATGCGTCGATCACCTTAGGATTCGACTAATCCCGATCACCCGCATATTCTGCGCCAGCGGTTGAAAAAATCGACAAGTCTTCGAATGATTCACGTGCGCCCCCAAAAAAAAGAACAACAAAAATCATAAAAAACACTTATTTCGAAGGGAACAGAACACGTCCCTCCCTTTCGAACCTGTTTTCCCCGGAGGCTGCGACCTCACCGTCGATTTCGTTACCCGTGGGTTCCTCCTCTGGTGCGTTCAGATTCTTCCTGGCCTGCGCGTACTTGTTCTTGTAGTAAAGATTCTCCTCGTCCTTGGGGGCGATCTTGTTCTGTAGAGGCGGCTCGTCGAACCTGAACTTCTGCTTGGGCGCTATCTTGTTCTGCAGCGGTGGCTGCTGCTGTTGGGAGACAAGGGCGTTGATGATGCCGAACCATTTGGGCCAGGCGAAGGGATTGTGACCCTCATCGACGTTCTCGTGCACTTCGTAGTTGTGCGTGGGGTGAGGTCTGTTCGTCGTGCTTGTGGTGGTCGAGGTGGAGGTGGAAGAGCTGCCTGTCGTCGTGGTCGTGCTGACTGTGCTGGTGCTACCATGGTGGGGTGGCCTGGTGGGGGTAGGATGATGGGGGCCTGCAAAATAATTGCCAATTATGTTATTCATTGGAAGCGAAGGCAAGTTGGTTATTGGATTGACATGGTTCGAGGGCAGAGCCACTGAGTGGCGGCATTCGTCATACTCAATTAACAGGATGCGGAATATTGACGATCGGTTTGAAGTATTGACGCATGAATGGCTTTCAAAAAATATCTCAAGTATCTTATTTCGTATGGGAATTTATTTCTTTGAAGTCAGAATTCTTTTTGTGACATTAATTAGTTGTAAAGATAAAAAATCATCGAATTATTTGTAAATTTGCGTTAATTTTGTTTTTATAAATGATAATAATTATTTTAATCATTAAAAGAAAAAATTTCAGCTCGAAAAGATACGCGTATAAAGAGATATTTTTAAAAAGGCCTTTCCTTTTATTACACTTTATTTTATTTCGGTAAAGGTAAAGTTGCAGCAGTGGCGTTAACCATGAGTCACTACGATTAACGAAAAACGAGGCGATTGTTTTTGACTCATTATAAACTCATATTTCACCGCGATTTTCTCCTGACTTTTTGTCTTTTGAAATAACTTTGGTGTTTACGGAAATCACGACGTGTTATTATGTTCTTTCGTTAGCTACAATTTGACTCCTTCAATCGCCGAAGCCATTTATTAAAAAGATAAGTGATATTCTTGAGCGCGGTCAATGCCTTAAAATTGATCTTCAAGCTTAGACGTTGATTGAACGTATCTACTGAAGACAATGTACTGTTTGAGGAAGAAATTATGATTATCGGAAAAAAATACATTTTCTAAAGCAATTTCATTAAGTAGAAGATTATTATGTATTTGTTTGGCTTTCTTTCATTACGAAATCCGTAGTATCTAGAGAATTCTCAATAAAAAATTGCGTACCAACTATTATTATAGAATTACATTAATATTAACCAAGAATATACATTTAACATTATTAACTGCCAATTCGGGTTTTAAATTTTAAATCTGACGCATTTTGCAAAAATACTTTCAATGCTTGAGACGATGATTTAAATATTTTAAAGAAATTTTGACAATCACTTCAAAAGTTTCAAGTACTTTATTTCGGTAGTACCAACACTTATTATTAAACACAATGGAAATGCGAAGTACCCGTATCGAACATGATCTTTTGACACGTCATATCGAATTTTATTTCGCAAGTATTGAAAAGACGTCTTGCACGTCGCCGGTTAAAAGAGGCAAAGAAACTGCAAGTACGGTAGGTATAAAAGAGCAAAAGAGATTGCTCTTGAAAACTTTCATTCAGGACATAAATACGTGCATTGTGAGGTAGGTCGGAGATTTATTTACTTCGACTCGAAGCTGCCACGAATGATCATTGTTTTCATTTGATTTTATCTACGCGTAATCGATAAGCCGATAAATTTAAATTTCTGCGCTTGATTGATATTTCATCATCAAGTTCTATTAATTGCTCTATTAAACAAATTCCTAGAACAATCAGGTTTCTAAAAACTTGAACAAGTATTACGCTTTACGATGTATAAAGAAAAAAGACCCGGTCAAAAAATATTTCGCTCTCTTCTGGTTCTTTTCCGGGTCTGATGAAATTTCGCTACAGTGTTGCGCTTCCCCGATATTGAATTTCAATGTGCATTATTATGGCCATGCAAAAGCTGTAATATCAGGCTTACGTAAAGTGGCTTCAAAATATTATAATGAATCTTCGCGATTAATTATTTTTAAAATTTAATATCGAATCTAGAGTGAATAAATAACTCCGCAGGAGGAGATAGGTATTTATCGTATCATATTCTTCGCGGGCACATAATTGGTTAATGATGTCCGGGATCTCGAGGCATCCGGTTATTGGCATAATGAACCGGGCTATAATTTCGAACGCCTTTCTTAAGGTCTGCATAAATGTTCATCGCAAGGTTTCTCCGTAACCGTGACTACAACCACTTCTACTTTTACCTCGATTTAAATAAACTTTATGCCATATCGCGTTTCTAGTTCTAGACAGTAGAGTCGTTATTACCGGCACGAGAAATACGAAGTAATCTACGTTTATATGCACTCATATATTGATTCATAAAAATTATTCGACCCGAAGAATAGGCAATTCATCCCCCATACCTATATACACACACACTCGTTGCTCAACGTTGCGATCCACTCTTTGCACTTTAGCCATTAAACCTCAACGAAGTGCATCTAGCTATATATACACATATCGCAACCCGAAACCGCCAATAAAGAAGACGTTTTAAAAACATCGTTCGCGCGCTAATGCGCCTATATGCCATTCCTCTTACGCTACTGCTGCCCTGAAACTCCCGCCTCGAGAATTCCAGCGCGTATATACAAGTAGTTAAAGTCCGCGTCTTTATGCGATCCGGGATCGCGTTACCCTGCGCGCTCGCGTGAAAGGCAATATCGCGTCGCTTCTCGTTCGCCGCCAAAAAGGCCGAGTGTATATAATAACATCGCATCTCCCCTCTGTCTACAGCTTTCAAGGTCGACACGCATGCGAAAGCTACTCACCTTGTGGCTGGCCTCCAAAGTGTAGCGGCTTGGCCGGGTCGAAGAACTGGTAGACGTGACCGTCTCCGTGACCGGCATGGCCGTTGAAGACACCGTGAGGTCCGACGATCCACTTGGTCAGGGCGTTGAAGCCGAAGGGGTCACGGAAGAAGCCATGATGAGTGCGAGAGTCTTCAGCAGCGATGCCCTGCTCCATGCGACGAGTGTAGCGCTGAAGCTGTTGGAAGCGACGGCGCTCGAGTTGCTCCTCGTAGAGGCGCTGGCGTTCGCGTTGAGCTTGCACGCGACGGTAGATCTCGTCTCGGTAACGTTGGTCTGGGTCGGTGGGCTGCTGGGTCGAGGTGCTCGTGCTCGAGGGGAAGGTTGTCGTGGTGACGGTTGCTGGCGTTGGGGTCTCGTAGCGGCGCTGCAGACGACGTGGAGGCCTGTAGGGGGTTGTTGAGGTCTCACGATTTTGCTGCCGATTCTTGATCAGTGTACCGACGGCCTGCAGGGTCGATACAGGGATCTAGGTGGAAAGGGGAAGTTTCTGAGGATTAGAGAGATTGCCGTTGATGTGAGTGGGGTGATGATGAGGTTAGGATGATGTGAGATGTTATTGTAGGTGAAGAGATAGCTTCGAAATCAAATCTAAATTTATTAGTTCATATGGAGGAGAGAAAGAATTGTAGATTATATCGTAGGTTGAATGAAAATGATTATTTTTCAGTCCAAGTGATAGAATTTCACGACGTTAGTCATGCTCTTTCATGCTAAACAATCATTACTATACCTTGAGAAAGAAAAAGAAAGAATCGTTTCAACAACGTTAATGGCCTATATATAAAGCAAGAATAAATTTATGTTAGTCATTGCTGAATTATAAAATCTAATAAGCTGAAATAAATGTAGAAATAATAATATAATTGGTTATGACACACTCATTACTCGAAAATATGTCTTCTTATGCCTATTAGTATGATTTATGATTGCTCTACTGCATGCGTCAACGTAGAGAACACGATAGTTTCTTGAATATACACATGCAATCCCTACACTGTCTTTGAATCATTAAAATAATTTTTAAGATCGAATACTTCAGAATTATGAAGAAATGAATGCTAGGATAATCCAGAAAGATAAATCGTCATTTACGTGCAATCATAACTTCAATCATTAGTATACTACTTTTTTAGATAAATATTACAACACTATGATCAAATACTTAATGTTTATCTGTTTGTTGTTTTCGCGATGTGTCGATTTCTTGTAATATTAATTGTGTAAATCCATAAACCATCCAAATTATAAACCCGATAATTATCGCTTCAAGTTAAGAAGCAATCAGAGGGAAATAAGAAATGAGCAAGTAAGAAGACATGCACGAATATTACATAAACCTCAGACATATATATGTATACATGACTGCTCTAGAATACTCGAATAAATTAATAAAAGAAAGTTAAATAACACGCGTTTCATGCCCGGAACATCAGACAGGTCTAAAGGTGATCAACACCGCGTAATTCTCATTAAATTGATGCACTCGATAAGTCGTTAAGATTCGTATCAACCCGGCACTCAATTAAGCATGAATATTCATAATAAAGTCATTCAACGAGTGCTGCATACACTGCAAGCTCCCTGCGCGTTATATCACGTCCGACTCCAACAATGCGTCCGTTTTCAATCACCTCTACGAACGAGCGAGCTTCAATAGACAATGGCTCGATTTTTTAGCGACGGCCGCTGAATGCGAGCGCACGCGCGTATAATGATATCGGGCCCGAGCTCGAGACAGCTTTCACCATATGTTTGTCTTCGACGCGGAGAAAGAGCCGTTGTTGTATCTCGCGGCAGAGAGTCGCCGTTACTACACGAGATTATTTAAAATCACCAGGAAATCGCAAAAATCATAAATAAATGCGTGTGTATACGCGCGTGTAGAAAGTCGACGAAGCGCGTAACTACAGTGCATAATTGACTCTCTGCTGCAGCGCTAAACCAATACACGTGCTGCGTGCCGTGTGATGGCAATGAAAAGAAAGACGGGAAAAATAAGGAACGACGCTTTATTAACTTTTGCCGGTATTATGTATACAGCGATTTCCCGATCGATATACGTCGTCGAGTCTAATAACTGATTTATTTACTCTCTCTCTCCCCCTACTTGCCGCGGCGATGGTAAAAACGGAAGAGTGATTAATACTTATCCTTCGGTTTTCTAAGCGGCATGTGTGCGTACGCGAGTGCGCCTACAAGTAATTGCGTAAGAACGCAAGTGCGCGCACGCACACATGACGCTATTTACGTTACCTTCAGCACGCTATCTATCGTCGCAGCGTTTTCCGGTGACCACGTCTGCGCCGCCGTGGACGTCTGCTGGATCGCCGTTATGGGTATCTGAGTGGGTCATCAACAAATGGTGTGTCATTTTGTACGATTCTTATAGCGATATTGTGAATGGATTTCTCGATGCGCGAAATATTCAAAATATATATAATATGTTGAGAATAGAAGGTACTTTCTATAGGTAAATGTTTCACCTGTTTTCTCGAAAACAGTTTTTAAAAATGAGAAATTTAAAAATGAAAATAAAATTTTTTTTGCAACTTTCAAGTACCTATTAAAGTGTTGAAAAATCACCCCTTCATGCATGGACCATCATAATTGCGATATTAACGAGCGATAAATCGAGAGCAAAATCTCTTCCATTTGTCAATAGAGTACCGTCAAAATTAGCTACAATTACGCTCATCGTCGATATTCACATTTTTTACGCAGCATCCTCTCAAATCTTTCTACGTATGATTGAACATCATACCAATGCATACTGTTTGTACTCAGCTCTTATTATCGCAATTATCGTAATTATCATCGGGGCGAGCAGACACGAGCCTTTAAAAAAAGAGAACTCGGCTCCTTCGCCCGTACAAGGCATCGCGCGAAACAAGTTCTTCTTTTTTTCGGGCGCATGCATGTATGCATATACACATTTGCGTATGTACGCTTCATAAGTATACTCACGTTGAAAATGCTGTCGATTACCGCAGTGCCGCTCTGCTGGCGCTTCCCCCGGCTCGTTTCGTCATTCTGCGAACAGAGAAGAAGAGATAAATTTTTCGTTCCGTCTGGTACGAGCCACTTAAAATAAATAAGCCCTAAGGATTTATGGAGTTGAAACGTGGATGATAATTCGGCTTCTTAGGTTGTTGCCAAACGTTTAATATTCGGATATACGAGAGTTAATGAAATTATTACACAATTTTTTCGGAGTTATACTCTTCGCGGCTATATGCTGAAAAAATGCATTGCTAAAGAGCGTGACGTCAAAGATTTATTTATGGGCCGTGTAAATTGTTCGTTACGCGGTGCGCGCGGGTGATGAGAAAAAAAAATACTGCTAATTGAAAGTAATGAGTACAAACGCGCGGGTTATACAAATTTTCTTTTTGACCCTAATTGATTGATCTATAATTCATCATATCTCAGAGGTCTATCTGCGTGTCTGCCTATAGGTGCTGCTTTTTTTGCGGCGCAAAAAATGAGGACAATGGTGCACTTGTGGGTTAATGTTTCAATAGCTACCGATCATTAATTTATGAAAGACGTTTTATTGCGCTCGATTGTTTGAACTTCTTCGAGTGCGCGCGGAGAACAGTCGAGTTTTGAAAAGACGTTTGCGTAAAAATGTAATAAAATTTATTATACTTCAACAAAGAAGCTGCGCGTGCGGAGCGCGCGTTTTCTTAATATTCATAAAGTTCTCTTTGTATGCACATTAGACGTCGTACATTCTTGCATAAATAGATAAATCATTATTTTAATGTACTCTGTTATTTGATGTTAAATATTGTCGACGTTTAGTAATACACGAAATTCTCGGAACGTTATGATAAAAGAATAATAAAAATCGATGTATATTAGTGATAGATTCAATAATTATATCTCGTAACATTTCTGACACGTATACACATATACCTGCAGAAATATGATGATTAGTAATATTTTCAATATTATATATATTTAGTTATTTTGTGAGTAATTATCGTAAATTTTTAAGATAGCGTAAAAGCTTAAAATACTTCAATGCTAAGATCCTAAGTGAATTATACTTCTTTCGCTAGATATATAAAGTATATACCTTTACTGAAAAAAACTGACTCAAGCCTATATGGTTTACGGCATTCGAGAAATTTACAATCGTTGTACACTCATTATGAGAAATGACGTTTTCATTTTTCCCTCTACCTTGATAAAACGAACGACCGACAGCGTAAAATTTATACCCGCAGTTCGAATTTTTCACGTCGAAGCTGTCCTCTTAATAAGACGGTTACTCTTATTATTGTAAGTAAAACAAGACAAATTGCGTTATTCAACTATAATCTTATAATTATTATTATCATTTTTATGGGAAGGCGCGCAGCTGTAACACCTTGTATTTTTTAAGTCGGTTTATTTAAGTAGCGATCTCGTGACGCATTTAAAGAAAACGAATAATGTTTTGAGACACTTTCTTTATTTTCTTACAGGTTTTTCAACTGCTCACCGCCCGATCGCCTTGAATATGGGTAAATATTTATGTTTGCATCGCGCGTCGAAATTCGTTTTATTTGCTTAATACACAAGATAACGCAAACAATTCTTCGACTTAATTCCGCTCCATGTAAAGTTTTACATTTATAGTATAAAAATAAATTGTCCGTCATTACAAAAGAAAAATCAAGTACAATATCAAGTTGCCGCGTTAAAAGTAATTGTTTCATTGAAATATTTTAGAAAGTAGGAACGTGCGCGCATTTCCCTCTGTACCATTAATTACGAAGCCGTAAAATTATTAGTTGTTTACTAATCAGGTGCATCGATTTGTATAATTCGAGTCTGCATACAAGGATTAATCTTGCCAGGCAGGGAGATACACGAGCCGACGAGCGCGTGAAATGGATAATTAATGAGAGATATTCCGGCACAATGGGGAAACGGCCAAGGGAAAGGACTTTTAGTTATATCTATATTTGAGGAGCTCGCGTGTGTATGTTAATGTATTAAACATGAGACCCTTTCGCCATTAACCCGTCGTGATGAAAGGAACCTAGTCGTTCGGAATTATGACGAGCATTTGTATAAAGCTTGAGATTGAATTTTCGGTCAGTGCGGATGTTATTAGCATGCCTAAACACGATCGCGCTGGAAGATCGTACTATTACAATAACGACATTTGTGCAATATCTCCGTGTTATCTCACCTCAATTAATGCATTAGGCAAGTAAGATAATAATGTTGTGATAAATGCGCGAGGATACGTGTTTTTTTCTTTGTGTAATATGCAAGATGTGTCAAACACGCGATTATGTAAAGTTGTTTTTGATTATACGCTGTTGTATATTGAGATTTATTATTTCAAAAATATATTTTAATATTCACGTCGGCGATGTATAATCTGAAAATAATTATTCGACGTTAAAAAGGAAAATTTCAAATTACACATCTTTCTGAAAAATGTTGTCAATTTTTTCCTAATTGACAGTAGTATAAGACAAGTTGCGTCTGACTATAGTCAGCATGTATCTACTATTGCACACGTCTATCCCTCTAAACACTGTATTAAACATCGCATCGTCATATATAAACGCGAAATTAGTATACAACACACTGAATTTTAATTAAAACGAGCGAAATCCTAGTATATCGTAGCCTTCAAAATGTACTCGCAGTAATTGAGCTGTCGTATAATTTGCACGTGATGTAAACACTTAAAGAAAGTCTCTAATTATCCGATAAAAGAGCGATACTTTCGCGACCTACCCCCTTAATGAATATGATATTCCATTAGATGAATTCGCTGTTGTCTCACTGCGCTCATTAAATTAACGCTACAATAATCGGGCAACGGCAATTAAGCTTAATACACGGGTGTCTGCGTAGTATAGCGTGTCACACCGTCGGCGGTTCGACGCGCAAAAAATAAACTCGATCCGCGTAGAGCGAAATTCGCTTTCGATTTGCTAATAGAATTTCGCAAGGTGAGAGTGGGTGAGATGAAGTAGGGAGTGAGAGAGAGAGAGGAGGAAACGTGTGCTACCATCTGTCAGAAGCCTCTCGATCGAGCAAACAATGATGAAGCCTTTCTGAAGAATCCATCTCGAGGTGTGATGAAGTGTACGTGTGCGCATGCACGTCATTGAATTGGAGGTACAATCGACGTGGAACGTCAAATTCGTTCTAGCGATCGGTGCCGATTGATTCGATTTTATCGATCCTGCATCGAGTACCGAGAGCCCGTCGAGAATGTTTGCACGATTCAATAATGGTAGTGCTACAATCATTGACAGCGCGGTAATGAATGCCACATCATAACAGCCCTCGATCAATGGATATATCTCCGTCAGTCTCTCGAGTGGCAGTTTATACGTGTGCACACATACTTACGAATTCGGACTTGCAAAATTCACGTTACTCGCAAATTTTACAGCCTCACCCGCTTTTAATAGCACACACACACACACACACACACACTCGACGAAAAAGAGCGCGCCATATAGCCACTCTGCAGAAACTGATAATTTATTTTTAGACCGTTAATTACAAACGTGTGTGTGCAGAGTGCGGATCGCGGACCGGTCGGTATAAATCCTCGGGTCACCTAGCGTAGCATAGCTCTCCATTACGTATTAACGAGCGGCTAAGTACAATTCGTTAGCCAAAACATAACACACACATACGGTGCAATCGTCGTAAAATCGTCGAAAAAAAAAGAACGAACCTGTAAGAGAGGAATATTGCTTGCGCGTATGCGCAGCCGTCAATTAGAATGCATAATACGTCGAGGGTCTTTAAACTATTTTTTTTCCCGTAGCTTATAGTACGTGACTCCTTTTTAACGAGCTCGAGGAATTAGCATTCGCGAGAGGATACACCTGACCGCGCGCCGACGAAAATAGACCAGAGATAGCTATGTACACCTGCGGGATATTCCTTTGTTGCTGCTGCGGTGTGTTATCTCATCGGCATGCGCAACGCGCGGCGTTATAATGCGATTTTGGAAGTTGCAGCAACAGCAGCTGTGTGTTTTTTCGCTCGCGCGTTGAGCAAATGGTGTGCAAATTATTATTCAGCGGTTGAGGAGAGGGTAGCCGAACGATTATGGGTACACCGAGAAGAAGTGTGTTTTTTTTTCTTTGCTGTAGCGACGGGAGCGACAGGTCATATTCAGCGATGATGATGATGGGCATTAAGAGGTTAATTTAAGCTATTAAATCGAAATTACACGGCAGGAGTTACCAAGCCAATGAAGTAACGCATTGTTTGCCGATAATAATTGAAACGATCACGACGATCGCGTCGTTATTATACCGATCGCCGCTGAACGATCGTCGCTTCAAGGCTACTATACAGTCGTTAATTCGAGACTGAAATATTAATAAAAACGCAAACGAAACTCGTAACGCTAGATCGTTACTATATATACGTGTAAGTACATGACATTATAAGCCGGGCGTTATTGCAAAATCCGATATAATACTGTGCGTCCACGCACTGCATCCCGGTAAAAACGCGATTATCTCGTATACGAACGCGCGCGCGCGCGAAACTGGGTCGAAATTAATGCCCGCGCGCGAGAAGCTTTTAGCGAAATACTAGTCATCCCGGGCAATCCGTCAAAACCGGCCGTAGCAGCCGCCGGGAGCAATAACAGCGGTAGCAGTAGCCAATGTCAGTCGGCTTTTTGCCGAGCGCGAATTCTCGCCGCAGCTGATGCGATTTTTCTCTTTTTTTTCCTGATCGTTCTATATTTCTCTCTCTCTCTTTCTCGTTTGATCGTCCGCGGAGACTCGTCTGATACATAAAAATTTATAAGCAAAGATGTGAGACGGTTTTTGTAGAAGCCGCGGTAGCGGCGGTGATCGAAAGTGCCGCGCAGATATCAATCTATAAATGGCGGCGTAATGAGACGCGCGCGCGCGCGCAATGACATTGCAAAAGCCCCTCGGCGACGGTAATGGAAACTTAATTACGGCTGCCAAGAGAGAGGGATAGAAAAAAAACGGGCCTATACGTGTATACAGCCGGTGCGCTGATAAAAATTGGTCCGGAGTACGCGGAGGTGTTTGCTCCCATATACGCGGCTCTTGTTAGCCATTGTAATGGACGATTAGGCTTAAGTCACGAGATTTAACGCCATGAGTAATTCGATGTGTCTGCATATATATACATGCATGCGCAGTACGTTCCTCGCGGATTACGTGGCCTATCAGATTTTATCGGCTTGAGGCCGTGAAGATAGAAACGTTATTACGAGCGTATATATTCTCGCGCTAAAAATAGCCGGCCGCGATGCAAATGCTGTTGCAAACGATCGCGCGCGCGTTTACTTTCCGGGATTCTGCGCGCGAAGGGCGATTTCACGAAGCTGGAGAACGAGGGAG
>JAPYZO010001579.1:0-18061 GCA_030522905.1 Torymus flavipes
CAGTTTTACTTTGCAAATATTAATACAAAGTTTTCATTATACGCATCAAAATTTTAATATTCGCTCATTTACATTATTTCTGATTATACAAATGTCAGAGTGGCATTAAAATAACACTGTGATTAATACTTTTGTCATTTTATAATATTTTTCAGGGATAACAAAGCTCTTAGTATGAAAACGGTATCTCGACGGCTTATCGGCTAATGCAGCGGCAAATTGACATTATAACAAAATAGTTGCAAATGATGACTCAGGTGCTGCGCGCTTTGTAACGGTAGCGCCGCAATAATAACTTTTTTTTTTCATTAACATTTGTACGAGAGAAACGAATTTAATCACTTGACCCGTTGTTGCTCATTGTTAAACGGTTATTAACTTTCTTTTTTGAAAATTGATGAATGTCGGTGCGGTGATTTGTGCCAATTTTTTTTTTCTAGATCTTCTTCACGAGCTATTATTAGAATCGAAACAGATAAAATAGCATTATCTTTATTAACGAAGAAAAGGTTTTACTTTCAGCATGATTATAGTTTGCAAACTACAATTTACGTTTACCAAGAAACACTGTAGTCCCCAAGAAAGCCATCTATATTAGTTCAAACACTTTTCATTCGCATTTATTATACCTATACACCTCCACACTCGAGCGAGCCCGCGAGAAAATGAAATGTTTATCGCCGCTTAATTGACTCTCAAGCTGAACTCGTAAACCGAGCCTCCGCTTGCTTCCTCCAAACAACACCTACTCCTCCTCCACCTCTCGCGCAATATAGCCGAGCAGCAGCGGACGCAGGAAGAAAAAAAAAGAAAGCGCTCTCGACTTCGCGCTCGAGATCGCCTGCGCGCGCGTTTGCGTTCGCCCACGCATTAGTCATCATCTGCTCTCCGAGCATTACATTGTGTGTGCGAGCGTGTTTGCGAAAGCGACAGTGGGGGAGAGCCACAGCAGCCGTCGTCAGATAATAAACTGCAGGCTCGTATAGTCCAGCGGCGGCCACGTACATAGAAATTCCCCGGCGCGATAAGAGTATAGGCGACGACAGTGTCAACGACGACAGCACCTAAGTAGGCATCGGATGATCGTCTTCGGTATAAATTATATTCGCTAGTGTATATATGTATAGGAGAGCAACAGTGACGACGTGAGTGCGGCTGTACCTGCGCTCTCACTTTCAAAGAATCGCGCGCTTACTCGTGCGCACGGCCGTGAGCGCGAGAGAGACAGAGGAGAGCCGACATAACCTAAAATAGAGCGCAGAAGTAGAGTGGTATAGAGTCGGACTGTGGCCAGGCGTGAGGCGAATCGAGCTGCAGTGTGCGTACGGCGGCGGCTCTCTCTGCGCGTGTTTTTCTATCATTCTCTCGCGAGTGTGTGTAGGATACGACTTCTTCGGTCGCAGACGCAGGACGGCATGTGTCCATGAGTTCCCGGAGGATAGATCCGCTGGCAGTAGTGGAAGGTAAATAAGCAGTGACCGAGATAATGGGTTTACACGGTATACTGCGCGCGCGCGTTGTGCTCCTCCCGCATGATTTTCGGGCGTTTTTCGTCCGTGTGCACTCGCGTGTGTCACCTCGCTCATGGCAATATTATAGTGAGAGGATGGAAACGTCAAGTCTTTCGGTGTGACACACGCGCGTGGGGGTTTGCACAGCTGACGAGGAAGAGAGAGGCGAGATAATTTGCGGCTCCTGTTTATCCGAGAGCGCGCGATATATATTCCTCTCTTGATCTTGATTCGACGACTCATTATAAATATTCGTTCGCGCGAGGTTCTCTTTCCTTCTCTCTCTCTCTCTCTTTCTCTCTCTCTCTCTCTCTCTCTCTCTCTCGCTGTTGCTCGACGCTCGCTCCATTACACATTTCCCATTGTGCGAGAGCCCATCGAGGTTGTGTGTGAGAGAGCCCGTGTGTAGAGATCTATATGTGTCAACAGACACCTCGGCCGCGAGGAAAATCGTCGCGCACGGCAGAGTTTACTTTGGAATATACACCTACCTGCGCCTTTGAGTAAGGCCAATTGTCTCGTGCGACTGTGAAATTTTTGCTGTTGAAATTGATACTTGCAAGGGAGACTGAGTGCTACATGAACCAGAGCTTTAGTTACTCTGTGGCTTGAGATTTTTTAGTTCGCTTAATTATTCATCAGTTATCTATAGCTAGATCCAAAGTGGCTTTCTGTTGTAAGATGCAAAGACGATAGAAATAATTGCTATTGCTGTGTGAGTAAGGGCCAAGTTTTGTGTTGATTTGTTTTGCTTGTACATACATATTTATTAATCGTATGAAAAAAAAAAAATGGTTTTCCAAAGGAAAGTTTCTCTTTCAACAGTGGGAAAGCGCTAAAAATGGATTTTAATATGCAATTCAGGAACTATAATACTTTAAGACAAACTTTCAAAATATCATTACTAAGTTGTGAAAAAATTAAATTGGAAACATGAATAAAAAAAAAAAATGATTTAATTAATATTATAAATATCACCTCTCGAAAATTTAAATTTAATACATCTTATAATAAGCAATAATGCATGTTCAAGCCATATGTATCAATTGATAAATATACTTTTTTTTATGCAGCATTATGGCCTTGACAAGAAAAAGTATACAACTTGAGTTGTTTTTGCTATAGTGACTTCATTTTCAAAGTGAATATTGACCCAGAATAAGTAATATACTACAATTTCACTTTAACAATTTAGAAATGTATTCCTTTTTCATAATGAATTAGAAATATTTGCTTATCCCTAGATATGTATATCCTGAAATCTATATGAATACTTAAATATAAATAGTAAAATATTTATATTAAATATTTCACTTTAATTTTGTAATTTAGTTAAATACTGTTTAATACTGTTTTACTATTTTACTGTTACTATACTTTTTCAAGTATTTTTTCTAGCTGGCTAATTAGACTTATTTCAATGAAATTAAACTTATAGATATTATTTGTAATAATTTTAAAAGTTAAATGACAATGTATTAAAGTTTGAATCATATTTATATTTCACTTTTTATATTGAAACAACACAAAACAAGTTTGGACATAATCTTGTTCTATTCAAATTTTGTTTTTTAATGTTTTAGTTTGAAAATATATATAATACACATTTAATTTTTAAATATTATATAATGCTAAGAAATGAAAATTAAATTATGAATGAATAGTAATTTTTAAATAAGTTTTTTAGTATAAGACCAAATCTTAATAAATACTATAATTTTGTATAGATTTAAGAAGGAGGTGGATAAACCACACACGGCAAAGTAATTCGTAGCCCAAATGGACAACGAATGCCTCTTTCAAGACAGTTCTACATTGAGTGAAGTTTTGGCGGATTGTTAAAAAAATCTTGTGGGAATGGGCAATTGTTTGTGCAAAGATGGCAATGAAGAACCTGCACAAGACTCGACCAATAATGGAAGAACAGACACAATTTTATTGGATAACCATTTGGAAACCACTTCAGCAGCTGAGACTGCAAACAGTTACAAATTTCCCACATCCGCCAATATTGACAAGCTAGTCTTGGAAATATTAGGTGTGATAGGATTACTTGTAGACAAGTGAGATCATTTTCTTTGTATTTTATTATTAAATTAGTAGAATCTACTTAAAAAAGTTTTTTAAAAATTCTTATACATATTTTTATATAATTAAACATTTAATTTTAAAAAAAAAAAAAAAACAAAAGAAAAAATTAAAGTGAACTCAAAATGCAGTTTTTCACCTGCAATAAAAATTATAATTTAATTTAAAAATATCTAATGATATGGTCTGCTAATGAATATGGGTCCAAAATTTGCATCGCGTGAGTGCGATAAAGTTTTTAAAAGCTGTTTTTATTGTAAAACTTATATTCATTTTTTTTACATATTTGGTGTCTTATAGTATAAAGTTTGCAACGTTAGAGTGCAACAACATAAAAAAATAATTCATTTTAATTCACGTTTATACTAAATAATATTGATTTTGCGTGTAGATTTAGTGATTTATAGTATAACATAACTTTTAACCAGAGGGTTAAATAAAATTTCAGACTCATGAATTTTAGACGTATAAAAATGCCACTAGAGTCATTTTACCTTATCTTTGAGTTGATATTATATCATAATTACTTATAAATAATACACTTGACAAATATTTCAAATTAAATATCTATAATAATTTTTTTTACTTTTTTAGCGAACAAGAGCCACCACCAGCTATGTTAAAATTACATAACATAGCTGATAAAGAAGATGGCTGGATACAGGTTGTCAGTTCGATGGTTAACGTAATTCCTATGTATAATCCATTGGGTCCATCTGTCATAACTTTAATGCTAGATGACTGTCCATTACCCTCAAAAGTGAGTTGTAAATGTTTCCTCTACTTTTTATCAATGCATAATTTGTCCTATGTAACAATATAACAACACTGAATTCTTTTTATCATTCTTCAGGACTCAGTTTTAAGGTTGTCACAAGTGTTTCAATTATCTCAGAAACACGGCAAGGTACAAACCAGTGCAACGCAACAGCGAAATATTTGCGTAGTTCTTGGATGCATTGCAGAAAGATTGGCTGGCCCTAGTAGTATAGCAATTTTATCAGATGCAACTTTAGACTATCTCGTGTCAAATCTGGTAAGTTAAAAATTATTCTTATTCCTAAAGTATTATATATTTCAATATAAATTTATTGATTTGCTGATTATATATGATTTTTAAATTTTCAGAGAGAAGATATTGAACCATATGTTGTATTATATTCTCTAATAGCTTTAGAAAAATTTGCTCAAACAAGTGAGTCCAATATTAATGATTTAATTTTAATTACTGCCAATTCTAATAATTTTTTATAAATAATCCCTTTATAAAATAAAATATTATTCAACTCTTTATTAAATAATTATGTTGAAATCAAATAAAATTGAAAATATTGTTTTTCAGGTGAGAATAAAGTAACGATTAAGAGGCGGCTTTTGACAGAAAGACCAAATCCTCTGCTGGAACTGGAGAAGTGGGTCAATGAGACTCATTATGTCCGACGACAAGTTGGCTTCTGTGCTCAGTGGTGTTTAGATAATTTATGTAAGCATCTTGCATTTTTTGGTGTATGTTGACACAATATTCAAATTAATTAAACTTTTTTGATGTTTTCATTTTAGTTTTAATAGAAGGCCGAAACTATTCCCATGATACGGTTGACTTGACTGGCATTAATGTGATGTTAAATACAAAGGACGTAAGCGAGTACCTGAAAATTTCGCCCAATGGCTTAGAGGTAAGCATACTTGATTAAGAAAGTTTTAATTAAAATCTTTCTTATTTTAACTCGATATTTTTCTTCTTATTATAGGCGCGCTGTGACGCTTGTTCGTTTGAAAGTGTTAGATGTACATTTCAAGTGGATGATGGAGTGTGGTATTATGAAACTTTAACAATAACTACTGGTGTAATGCAAATAGGGTGGGCTACAAAAGATAGTACTTTTCTCAATCATGTAAGTGGTATTAGAATTTATTCATGAGAAACAAATATAATGTAATTCTAACTTCTTTAAATGAAATTATAATTATATATATTAACAATAAATTTTATTTATAGGAGGGGTATGGAATTGGAGATGACCAATTTTCACTGGCATTTGATGGGTGTAGAAGGTTGATATGGCACAATGCACGTAGTGAGAAATTCCAGTCTATACCTTGTTGGAAGGCTGGAGATGTTCTAGGTTGTTTATTGGATTTAAATAAATTAGAAATAATATTTTCTTTAAACGGTGTTGCACTCAAACCTTGTGTGCAGTTATTTAAAAGTGCAAGGTAGTTGACGTTTTTCTAACACTCAACGAGTCACTACTTAGGGAATATATATAAAATATTCTGTTTCATATCAATGTATTTGTAGGTCTGGATTTTTTGCGGCTGCTAGTTTCATGTCGTTTCAACAATGTCTTTTTAATTTTGGAAACGTACCTTTTAAATATCCACCCTTGGATAGAAATTATCAGACTTTTAACGACTACGCAACTTTAGATCCGGAAGATAAAATCGTTTTACCAAGGCATTTATATCTTGACCAGTTAAGAAAACTCAGTGTCAGAGAAGATTCTTGTACGCTATGTTTTGATCGAAAAGCAACGGTCAAATTGTTACCCTGTGATCACAGGTGAATAAATTTTAAAATCATATATTTTTTTTACGTGTACAGAATATGTTGTAAAAATATTGATTAAATGTTAATTTTCTTTTAGGGGATTCTGCCAAACGTGTTCTAAACAGTTAATCGAGTGTCCGATGTGCAGAGCAACAATTAAGGAAATGTCAGTCGACAATACCTGACGCTCACCAAATAGACTAGCATTATTTGCGATATGTAACCAGCGATTTCAGAAGATAATCACGATTTTCGATAAATTATCGTATAATTTATTAGAGGTGTGTAAACACTATACAAGTTACGGGTCGGGTGTGGTTAGGACTATCTTCCTTACATGACGGACAAAATCTAGTTTTATGGAAAAGAGAGTATAAGATTTTCCAAAAAATTCAAAAACTTTTTAGCTAAATTGAAGTTGAATATTTTTCAATTAAGATTTAAATAAAAGATTTCTTTTTACATTATAAAGACTAGATGACACTGACTATACTGGAACTCAAATGTGATTTCAACACAAGTAGGCTAAAAGTACCAATAGCTATACTCTAAGGTTATAAGATAACATGTTTTAGTACGTAAAATTAAAATAAGTACTGTATGTAGACGTTTTCTCATTTGTTGAAAATCAATATTTATACTCGAAATTATTGGTTAAACGTTCACTTCACAAAAATTCATAATTAATTTTGTAATTTTTAAATTGTTTTAAAATACTTGATTATTTACAAGTTTACTTTCTGAAAAATTCATACTTTGTAACGTGTATTCATTTACTCAGATATGTTTGGTCATTGGTACTTTTATCTCGAAAAAAATTTCTTTAAAAATCATGTAATGAAATACGCTTTTAAGCTATTACTTATTTCTTATATTTTTTGTATATTAAGGGTAGAGTACAGTTCAAAAATGTCAAAAAATTTAATTTTTTCTACAGAAATATAGCGTACAACGGTAGGTACAACTATGTGTCTTTATTAAAGTATACATATTTTTCCATTACATTATAAATGTTTATGATATTTTCCAAATTTTCATTATAAGTAAAATGTGATCAAAGTAATTCTACTCACTGATATTTTAAATAGTACTCGCTATATTAAAATATCAACTTTATGTACACAGGTGTATAATGTTTTATGTTTAACCGAATTAATGAAATTACCTAATACCATCCAACTAAAATAGCAGATAAAAGTTAGTACCTATTTGCTGACAGTGATTTTATGTATTTTTCTTGAACTCTTTAAGTGATTTAAACAGAATATACAAGGAAATTAATCAGCAAAAAAAGAAAACAAATTTTTAATATATATATATATATTCAATCTGAATCAAGATGCAGATATTTCAATAACGCAGGATGAGAATCAGTGCAAAAGTTGAAGTGATTTAAAAAATTCAACACTAAATATGAAACGAACAAACAGTTATAATAGTTATTATTGTACTCTGGGATTTCTGATTGTACTCTTTCAACATAACTTGAGCAGTGCGGTGCTAATAGTTAACAGTTCAAGAGTTATTTTTTATCAGTAATAAAAACGTAAACATGAATTCAATTAGTTTTCGTTTCAATATTTTGAAAGGTCTTAAATTAGAGTCATATCGTCATTTAAAACGAAGGGGGGTGGGGGCACACCTGTGCCGTCGCGCGCCGACCCTCCGCTGTTCTATATACAAACTTCGTTATTACATATGAGGCACGACTGGTACTATTCAGGAGAACCTTATATCTTCGACATTGCAAAAACTGTTACATCTCAAATATACTAATATATTATATTTTGACGAAAACTGTAACACATTCATGAAAAATTATTTGTTTTCTATAATGGTCAAAAATTGACTATTTTGATTGTATTTAAGCGTTTTTAATCGTTCTTTTACGTTTAACATACTAGAAATTGTTTAACGTAAAAATTTTCATTGCGAAAAAGTTTTGTTCATTGAGATCTACAACTTTTTTATTCAATTTATAAGTGACAATCGACTATTTAAAGTGTATTTGCGCATTAAAAAATAGTTTTTATAGGTCTATATCGCCAAGAATTGATTATACATGGAAACGTTGAATGAAAACAAAGTTTTGTTTCATTGTTATCTACAACTTTTGTATCTGGCGTTTTTTTATTTTTCGATGTTTTCGGCTCAATACAGGACTATCGGACTTATAATTAGACGGTACTTATAATTACACGAATATTTGGTCCCAAATTCGTTTGGATCTGTCAAAATTTCTTAAACGCTTAAAATGGACTCATATTAGGTTGAAATTAATTTTTATATCATAAATTATTAGTATTTGAGGTGTAACAGTTTTCGCTCTGGTGAAAATATGAGGCTCTTCTGAGTAGCGGGCATGCCTAAACAAACTATGTTGATTATAGTTAGTGTTATAGGTATAATCCTATAAAAAAAAACTCACTGTCTGTGTTGTGAAATATATGCAACTAGAACATACAAGATTAATAGAATATAACCGCTGTTAATGTGATAATATGAATAAAAGGATATTTAATACAATCAGGAATTTGCAATATATGATATAGAATAAATTGAGATGAATAAAATCTAAAAATTCACCAGTTAAAGTTTTGATCAGGTCCAAAGAAAAATGAAAGTTAATAGTATAATCTAGAACGTATTTTTACGTGAAAAAGCATATTATGTAATTATAAATCCAAGCTTAAATATCAATTCAAGTATCTATTATCTATTTTAATTTTAATGATATCATTTTCTCTGATTTAACTTTTTTTTTAATACTCAAACTGTCACGTCTTCGTTTGGTTTTTATTTTCTCAAAATTTTGTACACAGACTTTTTAATATAGAAACAATTCTATAAAGTTTTTTTATAAATTCATTTATATTTTCTAATTTATGTATTTGAATGTTACTAAGATTTGATAAATCCTTAATATATATTTTTTTAATTGTTTAAATTGATCATATAGCAATCTTATTGATGTCAAATTAAATTTTCTATTGTAACTTTATGAATTTAATACAATTTCATTACATTTTTATGAACATCTTCAAATTTCGTTGGTTGAAATTCTCGAAAATTTATGGAAATTAATTTTTTTATACGTTATATAAAATAATGCATTGAAATCAAAATTTAGTATTCATGAGATCAAATTTGTTCTCAGCTGAACTCTACTCTTAAATCAGTTTTCAAGTAAGAAAATATATAGAAACAAATATTTAGATGATAAACATTCCAATTCAAAGAGTAACTTCTTCAAATGTTAATAAATGATTTTCGATTAATAGATTTAGAATCTTTTCAATGAACGCGTTATTTTCGAAAATCTCTATGATAAATTAATTAAACATTAAACTGATCCGAGCCAAAATTTAAATATGCTAATAAATATGGAAATAACTCTTTTTACACATAATTGTTGAGTGACGTCTCTTTGCATCTCAAATAGTGCATTTTTATAATTTTTTTTTTTTTTTTTTTTTTTATAAAATTATTAGGTATTGCTAAATACATTTTTTTTATTGTAATATAAATCAGCTGTTTCGGTATATTATTTTTACTATTAGTTAGCGTGCTTGTAAATTAGTGAAAAGAGAACAGTAACTGATCTCTTCATTCACTTTTATTAACATTGTTTGTTTGCGTTAATATTAATCGATTGACTATCGTGAAAGGTGAGATTATATGAAGACATTTTGTTTTGAGCTTGTTATATGAAGTGTTAATTCGCACTTGTTGATTAAAAGAAATAGAAACACATTTCCCATGTTCTAAAGAATAGAACAGCTCTCTATTAAATTTTTTGTAATGAAACATATAATATCCTTTCGTCAAGCACCATTTACAAATCACCTTGTGATTTAATCAATTCACGGAAACCAAAAAGCTCTTATTCTTGGGCTGATGATCGGTCTTCATCGAACTTCTGTATAATAATTTTAAACACGATTCTTTGTAAAATAACTGTGTAGTGTACAAAAGCCAAGTAAAAAGATAACACGATTATTATATATAAAAATATATAAATATAAAAAACTGTATATTATATTCTTGATTGAATATAAAGAGTTCTAATATTTTAAAAATAGTTTTTTTTTCTACATCCTATAAGTTATCCTATCCCAAACTCGATTGTAAAAATTTCTTGAAACGTTTTCAAAAATTTTAAACGAGATATTTAATTTACGAGTTATGCGTTTGTTTTTTTTTTCTTTCTTTTTTTTCAAGATAACATTAATTTTTCTTAAATTGATGAGATATCATTGAAACTATTGCAACGAATAAACTGCCGCTGAGCATACCAAGCCATAATAGTATTCAATTAATAAGAAGTAAATATTTTTATTCGATTTTAAGAAACGTGACCTCCATACATATACCGACGAAATTTCTTCGGATGAATATTTATTCCATGTAATTTCGGAGCTTACATAGAATTTTATAGCTTACCAATGTATTTGTATTTTTCATTATTTTTAAGTTTCATTCTTCGTCGATTAGATACTTGTTCACGATTTGTTAACTTAATGCGAGCAACAGCAATAATACAATATAAAATTAGCAAAAAATAAGAAATTTAAATAACAAAACATTCGATATACATGTACCACTTAAAAAGCATTTTTATGTATATGAATCACCTTTCGTTTCCCCTTTCGATGTGTTTTATTACAATGAAATTATATGTTAACCCTATCCTAACTATAGGTACTTTTACCGGGCGTACATTTCTTCCGAATCAACAAGATATCCTTTTTCTTACTTACCGATCTTCCGCGGGCGCCACGCCGCGACAAAAGTCAATGCAAAAACATCGGTAAGTAAGCAAGTAAATAAACGTGAGCAAAGGTCCACGCCTCAGATCTGACCCGAAACCCCGTGTATAATACCGATCTCATCTCCGGCAAAGGCCTAATCAACATATCAATACCTCGGGGACAGCAGCAGTTTACGCTTCACAGGCTCATCGCCGAGCTTGAAGGCACGATCATTTGACTCGTCGTCATCATCGTCGCTGCTCAGGTCGGTCTCACTCGTATCCATGGCGCTAATCTCCTCGTCGCTCCCAGAGCCGCTGCTGCTGGTACTGCTGCTACTGCTGTTGCTGCTTCTTTTCTTAGGTGGGTTCGCATTATCATCCTCGTCATCGCTTTCCTCGTTATACTGCAGGTAATCGTCCAGGTCCTCCATCGCCTCGCGCAGCTTCTCCACCATGTTATCCATCTCGGCCACACATATAATAGGTACGCACGCACACGCGCGCGTATATACGGTCTGTATATTAAGGGTACATAACTCGAAACGATAATAAATAGGTATTTTCGGAGACGCGAGCGATTAGTATAAATCGAGACGTGATCCACGCGCGAGTGCCGTGATTCTGAATATATTAAAGGTACATAACTCGAAACGATAATAAATAGGTATATTTTCGGGGACGCGAGCGATTAGTAGAAATCGAGACGGGATCCGTAGTTCGATGTCAGAAGAGTCATTGACAGGTGTGCCGCTTGTAGTAGGGTTTAACGCTGAGCCGTCGACGCCGATCAGGATGACGATCCTAAGGCAATTCACAGGCATGCAGGTCGCGGAACTTCAGTTTCGTGCTGTCTGGAGGGAACCGAATGAATCGAGTGAGTCGAGTGAGTACAACAATTATTGATAATTCGGAAAATCAGGGATATAATCGTAATGTAGCGTGTGATAGGATCAAAATGCTCTCGTGTTTACGTCGAGAGATTCACAATTATTTGGGGTAAGCGCTGGTACCGATAGATTTGACTGCTCTTATATTTTGCATGGAATGTTTTCTGTATGAAGTAGCATAATTTATTGTTGCTAGATTGCCGGTTATGAAAGCTTAAATTACATGTTATAAGGATTATCGTTTAAAGTTACAACATTCTTAACTATATAACTATCTATTTAGATTAAACTTCTTGGAATTTTAATTTAGACTCAGAGGTCATAAAATCGATGGACTTATTTATTATAGTTAACAGGAAATATTTACATTTTTGCTATACGGAATTAGCTTTTACGATGTAATATTTTATTATCATGAGTTCATGCGTAATGTTACAATACTGACGAATTTAGTACACAGTTTTACAATACACACGACATTAATTATAAAAAGTGTAGTCCTTATACATAATAGTTTAATAAAAAGGAAAACTTATTGGATATCGGAACTAATTTTATTATTGGATATTGGAATAATAACGAATATTATTTATTATGAAGATAATGTTATTACTTGTTTCAATTTTTAATTTAAGAGGGACTAAAATTATTACTTCATTCAATTTTTAATTTTTAATGCGAGTGAAAGCTATAATGGAGAATCGGAAAAAAATCTTATTAAATGTTGAACATAAAATGAAATTTACGAAAATGTACATTTCCGACATATAATTACAATGCGTCTGAGGAAGAATCGTCTGACTTCTCATTGATAAACCTCATGAACGATTCGGAGCAAAACGTACATTTTCTTAAATTTTATCCTTTTTTTATTCTAAAAACATACGAATTCGTTATAAAAAATTTTAAAAACGTAATAAAGTTAAGAGATATCTTTTAAAAGTCATTTTAAAAAACAATGATTTGAACTATATTTCCTGTGATAAATTTTGAAGAATGACAAGTTATCTTCCTCGCACAAAAAAAAACAACAATTTTTCTTCAGCAGTTTTTCTTCCTGTAATACATATATAATTTAATAGTGTTTTTAAAAAATGAAACAGTTTTGACATTCCAAAAAATGTCTAAATAAGGAAGAAGAATCAAAGAAATTGAAATGTTTTTCAGTTTTCCCAAGACCCTAACTTTTTCTTCTGCATTAATGTTAAATTCAATCGCATAGCAGTAGGTAAACGAGACAACAAAAATAACTATTCTTTCCCGCATTGACAACCTCAACCGACGTAGATTTAAGTGTATACGCCACGCTTCAAAACCCATTCTTTGTTTGCGCACTTCCTCGCTTGCTCCGCTTTGTTTCTGAGTGTGGCTCGCCTTCGCCGCGGCCTTTATCTTTCTTTTTCTCTCTCTCCTCTAAAAATGCCCATGTCTATGCCTCATCGCTCGCTACATACACCTAGCTTTTGCATTCGTACACGCGCCGTGCATAAACCTGCATCGACACTTCAACATCGCTTCTAAACTGTACAAGACTCAAAAACAGTCTTATATCCTCCCGCACAAAGCGCGGGCGTGCGGCGCGCATCTCGAACCTCTCATTCTCTCGACTCATCGCTAGTGGTAGCTATACGCTCAACTATATCTCGAAAGAAGCATCACATCATCCTCCGCGCGTGCACACACGGACGCTGACGTCGCTGCTGTTGGCGGCTGCTGGCGAGCGCGCACGCACACAGCTTTAGTGCCTTCCGCGCAGCAGCTAGGAGAGAGAGCGAACGGAGCGCGCGCATCAGCGGCAAACACACAGAGCGTTCGAGGAATCACACAAGAGGTTGAGGGCAGTCGCCGGCAGAGCGCGCCAGAGTTTGTTGCAAGATGGCGGGTGAGTGCTAAGCCTGGGGAAAACGGCTCCTCGGCTCCGGACTCCACGGGGGCCCCGACGAACGAGGTGCAACGCTTCTTCGCCAGAGCCCCCGTTAGAACTGCTCACGCATTACACCGATAACCCAGACACCTGGACGTCCTCACCTTCCCTACGCCGAAGGGCCGCTCTTCCCCCCCATCGCATACAACACACACGCCTGCTGCAGCAGTGTGTGCGACACGGCGAGAAAGAGATCAGCCCTAAAGAATAACCCGTGTTTTTCTCTTCTCTTTGGCTTTCAGATATATCCTACTTCCAGAATGCAGACCTGGAAGAGTCGAACGATGGTGAGTGTAACATTCACACAAACATAATCGCACATAAATGCGATGTTTCTTTCTGTCTGCCTCTTTCTTTCTCTCTTATCTCTATCCTTAACGCGCGTGAGCGTCTAGTCTAGCTCCATTGTCATTGCGCGATTGCGACGCATGTTGCGCTTTCTCTCTCCCCCTCGTCCTGTTCCTCTGCTGCTGCATCGTCGTCCGCGCGGACGTTTTCTTACGTATGTTCGATGTACAGGCGTACAACTATATATATGTATGTATGCATAAAGCCGCAAGCTTTAAAGCTCCACGTCTGCTTGTGTTTTGACAAGACGTTGTCGCGCGTCAATGCAGACACACGACCCATCGACAACGACGCAGCAGCAGCAGCAGCCGGAGCAGCAGTTATTTTTTGAGGTTAAGTGCGCGATTTCGTCAAATCGCGACACATCCCCGACGTTATCAGCGAGCGAGCGTGTTTCACGCCTACGCGCCTCCGCCGTATATATACCTATCGTCGCCGCTGCTATCGTACACGCGCGTGAGAGCGCGTCAATAACACACCGTGTCATGTGTATACGTCGCGCTCTGCTCTCTTTCTCTCTCGCAGCGTGTATAATGTTGTGCTAGCTATACATACAACAGAGCACAAGTGCGCGACCCACAGTTTTTTCTAGGTTATGTTAGCGTCTGTGTTGTCATCGTGTCATCTTATCAAAATACCTTCAGTCAGCTTCAGAAACCCGGCAAAAAAACAAGCGCGAAAGAAACTCGCGAGTGCGCGTAAGCAAGTGCGTAGACGTCTTCGTGTGAGCGCGTTTTTCTTTCCTCAATACTGCGGTCGTGTGTACAACACACATGTGCGCGCGCGCGCGCGCAGGCATGAACGGCATTGCTCCCGCGAGATGGAGCCAGGCTACCCGTTTCGCGCCCAGTCCCAATGTTTACTTCGCTGCAGCGTCGCGCGCGCCAGGTTCAGCGGCCTTTCGCTCACTCGTTCATGCATGCATCCATGCATGCATTGGATGTATGCATGTATTTGTACACTTATGCACGTTGCGAGTATGCGTGCACTTTTAACGCGAGCGAGCGCGATGTGCACGGATTCATGCGTGCAAAAATCGATGCGCCCCGGCGTGAGCATCCGGTCGGAGAGAGAGAGAAAGAGGAATGTTGCGCGTCGCGTGGTGTACGTATGCACGCGTTTGCAGCGACGATATGTACGACGATGAAAATATACGCATTCGGTTTATTATTGATGGGCTTTTGGAGCATAGGTCGGGTTTGAGGATTTGCTAAGATTGTTCGTCCTCATTGTTTTGTATTTGTTGATATGTAGATGTTAATGATTTTGGAGCATTTTCAGATCCGAAAAATAATGCTATTCAGATCTACATTTATAAGAGTAATTGTCAAATTAAAGGTTTATTTGAAATTGATAAACGTTTGCTATTAATTTTATACCAATATATTTCTAATGCCCTAATGAGATTGCTAAGCTTTTCAGAATAAAAGGAGACATTTAAGTAAACGTAACTTTAATGAAGCTTTTGGATTGTTTATCAAGTAGACAAAGACGTTTCAAAAATAGCTTAATAAATAATGAGTTCAAAAGTTTATAAATACACTCTTTGCTGGGAACAAACAATCTTAAGAAGTCTTTAAATCTTTACGGAGCCAAAATCATTTTTAACTCTCCTGACTCATCCAGACCGGAGTTTGACCGCTAATATAATAAAAAGCTTATTACCACACATTGAAGTATTTAGTGCGGACGTTCGAACCGAAAGAAAAGCTCGTACGCGTTCTGTAACATCAAAGAAACGCTCGAAAATTTCATGTAGCTTAGTGAATTACAGACGCTTGTATTTATATCAAGTGTGTCACGTTTTTTTCCCTGCTGAATTAGATATGATGCATTTCCAGGCCGATTTTCTTTCGCTTATAAATACCACGTCGTCAGAATAACGAGAGTTATAACAATGTTATGTTAAAAATACTAATGTTTAAATTTGCTGGTAAAAACAGTTTACTATTGAAAGCTAGACTTACAGGAAACACATTCAATAACGTTTTAATGCAGTTATTCTCACGACGTGAACTGTGCTTATATTATTTTCTGTATTTATATACGAACCATATACCACATTTAATTGTTTTCATAATTTATTTCTAATGGTAAGTTGAAAAATGTCTCCGATACGTTTACAGATTTCGTGAACTCACATTATTTTCACAAATGGCATGTGATTTCATGACAATTGTATACCATAAATTGTTACATTGCATATTTCACATCAAAAAAGGATCAAACGTTATTATTAACAAGTATACAAATAACCCAATATAATCCATACAAATGTTTATATTTCCCCGACAAAAATTAATCTTCCTATATTTATAAACCTGTCAAAAAAAAATTAGAAATAATTGCACCTAGTATAAAAAGTATCCGCGTCCACGTGACTCGATCCGCACGAATCGAGAAAACGTCGCACAGGGAAAAATCAATGAAGAGTCCCCGCGCGCGCGCATACACACACACAGATCCATACATACCCGAGACACCGCGTCAAAGTACGAAGCGTGTGAACATACGAAAATCGACGGGCGCGCGATAACGCGGCGAGACGCGAGTGTCGAAATCATCGGCCGAAAGAGTCGCGACGCAGAAAAAAACACATATAACGAGACGCGCAGAAGAAGGAACGAGCGAACGGGGAGAGAGAGGCTCTCGAAAAAACTGCGTCGCAGTTTGTACGAACTTATTCTCTCGCTCACTCTTGTTCGTGTGGATATGTACGTCTCGCGTGTGTGTAACATTTCTCGGCGCGCGAAGAAGAAGCGCGAGGGAGAGAGAGAGGGAACGAGCGAGAGCGTGTGTAGTACTATGTAGCCTCTCCGTCGTTCTCGCTTCCTCGACGCGCCAGAGCCGATGAATGGCGCAGTTACGTTACGAGTGCCGGCACGTGGCGCCATCTGCAGCGGCATCGTGTCGCTTTGCGCAGAGAAAGATCGCATATTCTACTGCGTCGTCTCTTGCTCGTTGTGTTTTTACGTATAGTTTATCGTAGATTTTGCTTTGTCTACGGGTATTTTGTAGTTAGAAATACGTTCGAACTCGGTTATGTCTTGTGAAACAAAATTGTTAGAATGAAAAGAGGTTTTATATGCACGTTTTTGGTTGATATCGATTTCTCTAAAGTACAAAATATTCCGTTTTCTAAGTTGTTGAAATTGAGACGCAAATTGACAAATATATAAGAAATTCTTCGTTGCATTACATTAAGTATTACTTTGAAAGTCATCCCAAATTTACATTCACGTTTGCTTTATGGCAAACTATTAACGTAATAAAGCAAAACTTTTAGTCTTTGATGGTGATAAATTTTGAAGTTTTTATTAAGGCCAAAAAGCTATGACGCAAAGCAAACTTTTAAAAATGTTATCAAAATAGAAACTGTTTCAATGTTATCTTTGAACTACTTTTTAGAAAAATGATGTTTCCAACGTAAAATGTTTACATAAAATACACTCTTTTCAGGTCTAAAAAATTAAAAAGGTTTTTGGTTATATGGTGCATTGATGAAAGGTCGTGTTTTATGAAAGCCAGTCAGTATTTCTCAAACTTATTTGTTACACAAGCAACTAAATAACAAATATTATTTATTATATAGTACACGGAGAAAAATTGTGGTGTAAAGTTTACTATTTTGTAATTTAACTGTATAAATACCAATTTGTACTATAAATTGTAGTCATTTTTATGAGAATATGAGTCTGTCCCACGAGTACTATCAAATAGTCATTTTTCTGAAACAATTTTTCTCCAAATATAACATGAAATAACCCTATTTCATCTTAAAATATTAACATTTAATCTCTCTGCTATAAAAATATTTTTCTTTATTAATGTGACCAAGTTTCTTAAAATTAGTCATAAAAAAAATCTAGTTTTCAATATTCTCGAAGAAAAGCATAAAAATACATTACCCTTATAACGGAATAATCTGTTACTACACGAACACCTAATATCATAAAATTTGTTCTTCCTTCCCCGACATAATTCAACGCGAGCCCACAG
>JAPYZO010001580.1:0-17459 GCA_030522905.1 Torymus flavipes
AGAATAAAAACAATTTTCGCGGGAAATAACAGACACTTGCTTCGGCGTAAAAACCCTCACGAAATAGAGGGAAACGTCGAAACAAGCGCTAACTTTTTTTATTGAGAAAAATGTTATGAACTTATAAATAAGATTATAAAGAACTGAAAATACAATAAGCAAACAACACGACACAAATACAAAATCGGAAACGCGCTTAACCTCGCAAGAGAGCTCTCTTACCTCTGTCCTCGGGGCCCGCACAATTTTGCCGCTGAAGCCGCAACGTCGCACCGCCTAGGAGGATGCTGAGCCGTAAATGGGGAGCGCAGAAACTGGTCCTCGACTTCCGCCAAGCGCGCCCCGACGTCTCGGAGGAACCGACGCTTAGGTGCCGGGCAATAAGGAATGTTACCGCGTGCTCCGCTCGCCCTGGAACAGGTCACGTCCACCGTGCGCACGAGGACACTGTTCGCGTGATGTTGTCCCTATTTTTCGCCTCGAGGCTCACACTGACGCACACATTCACACCACTCGACGCACGGGTTCGCGATTTTTCGACGAGGTCAACACGGCGAGGAGCAAAACCAGCAAAATCGTTCTGAAAAGAACGGAAAATTATCAGTCGAGAGCCTAAAACACGGAACTATTCTTGAAAAGATCAACGGCTAAAGAAAACTGTAATACTCTTAATAGAATCTGCTGCGAGACTTATCAGCTCGGCGGTCCTGTCAAGAGAGTGTGAGAGCGAGCGAGCGCGCGCGCGGGCCCTCCATTCCCGGGAGTTCCCCTTGCGGTGCGTGCGGTGGCGCGCGTATCGGCGCGGAATTCAAATTCGGGAATTTTACTTAAATTATCGACGATTGTAGAAATGACACGAACATTGTATTTAACTGGATGTTAATAAAACTCTATATTATTATTTTATTTTAAATAATGTGTGATGTTTGAATTATTAAGAAACGAGTAAATAAAAAGTCTACATTACTTTAATATATTTTAATCTGGGTTAAAATGATGAAAAAATCTAAAGTTTTTTTATTGCATTTTTAGTTTAAAAATTCCGTTAAAAATATGCTTCCGCAACCCGTTTTTCGAAATTCGATTTCGTTTCTCATTGGGAATAAAAAATGTAAAACAGAAAAAATTAAATTTTTGCGAAAATTTCGTTTTTATATCCAAAAGTTATCGAACTCTTAATTTCAATTTTGAAAATAATTATTAACAGTCTGATATAGTTTCAATTTACGGGTAGAAAGTACCGTTGAAAATGATTATATTTAATTTTAAAAAACAGCCATGTCCATACATAAATTTGATAATATCAAATTTTCTTTAATATTTTTCAAAAATTCTATGTATTAACTTTTTTGTCCATCTTACACAATTTTTTGCATAATCTTTAAATTCAAAATCAAAGACGCTTTAGCGGTAATTTTTTGAAACCGTTTTATATTTTGACAAGTAATACTCTACTATACCAACCCAATAAATTCACGATTTACCAATACGGCGCAATACTAATTTATTTTAGCAAAAGTAGTAAAATTTATAAAATTCAAATTTTAATTTTAAGTTGCGTGGTGTTCATGTTTTGGTGTATATTTATAGTGTTTGAACAGTTAAAAATGCATTAATAGACGTTGGTGTTTAAGCTTTGGCTTCTCTGAGTTCAGGAAAAAGATCAAAATAAAAGTGAAGCAAGAGTACAGGTAAGAGAACCTGACAAGTATAGAATAGCCACCGGTTTATTACAAAAAATCGGTGTTGATTGCTTTAGCAGAATGCTTTCTCAAAGAGAATTGATAAATTACATCAAATAATTTTCTTAAATAAAATTTTTAATACAAACTTTGATTCTTTCTGCATTTGTATTCTTGGCCATGTTTTGTTCCTTCTTTTGAAAATTTTTATAATATTGAATCTATTGTAGCAATCTTTAGATTTTAATTTTAATCTTGTAATTTTTCCAAATACTTTAAAATATTCTTTATAATTAGATATCCATTTAAGTTTTCTGACGTTTTTATTAGATTTTACTTTGATAGGATAGTTAAAAACTAACTGCAGTTTGTGTACTTTATCGTGATTTGTATTTAGATCGATTATTACGTTACGATCTTGATTATCCAAGGTTTCTTTTGCTTGACTTTTATTCTCAAGATGTTCTTGGTGTTCTTGATTATCAAATATTTTTAAATGATTTTTATTCTTTAAATGTTTTTAAAGTTTTTGATTATCAAACCTATCTTTTGATTTATTTTCATTTTCGAAAATTACTTTACTATTATTTAGTAAGTTCTTTAGATTTTTAGTATCATTTAATAAAGACTCTTTAGAATGTACTAACCTATAGTCGATTCTAATGAATTTTCAAATGATTTCCGTTGGAGTTTAGTTTCAATTTGAACATATTCGGAATCAAATGACTCAGCTAAAGCAGAAGTTATGTCGAAAATTACTTTAAGATTATCATAAAAAGTTACTGTTACCAACGAATTATTACCTTCTTTATTATTTTCAATTGAATTTTCATTCTTTTGTTTATTTATATCAGATTCGTTAAAAATAATTAAATCAATTTCATCATCATCAACGTGAGTTTTTACTTTAGACTAACTGAAATCAATTACATTAATTTCATCACAATGCTCATCATTTTTCATATAAGGTTCATTGAAATTCATTTCATCATTAGTCTCATAATCTTTTACCGTAGATTCAATAAAATCAATTAAATTTGTTTCTTTAATATTTTAAATTTTATTATTATTTTTGCAAATTTCGTTAATGTCAATCAAATTAATTTCATTAGTATTTTCATGGTTTTTTATAATTACTTTATTAACTTTTGATTCATCAGAGATTCCAATTTCTCTAATTTTTCTAAAAGGTTTAACAATTACATTATCGTTTTATCATCATTAATTGTTGCAAATTCCTCTATGATATTAGTTTCAGGTTTATTTTTATTTACTTTATTTTCTGTAATTAGTTCATTATCATTGTATCTTTCAATATTCATTGTATTAATTTTGTTTCTCTGAATTTTTGATTCGTTAATTGTTTCTTTTGTGGCACTATGATGTGATTCATCAGCATTAATAATTGGATATTTTTTTATTATCTCACATTCTTCAATTGTGTGATCTGGATTTTTACAAAAATTGCAATGATTATTTCCTTGCATTAGATTGCATTATAAGGCTTTTCAGTTTTCTGCAGTTGTCGATATCACAAAATATACTGAATTCATAAAAACTACTGCACGTATACTTTTCGATTAGCCGCTTCATTGTGGTCTCATGTGTACAAAATCCGAATATACAATGTTTTTACATTCGAGAAAATTACTGACGCAATTCTTAGTTTTGTTTTGAATGATAGGTCATCGGACATAACATATATATACCTAGCGCATTTTGTATACATAATTTACATATGTACAAACACAAATCAGTTTGTATTGAATATCCCTGTCTAGATACCACCCAATGTTTAAAAATTTTTTGGTACTCTATTCTATTAGTTTTCTCTCTGAAGTGAATTCTTCGGTACATTATATATAGGATTAGATAGGTACTTACAGCACCTACCTACACAAAAAATTTTTATTAAAGCAAAAATTGGGTTTTTTAAACAAGTGCAGTTTTTAGTATAAACTGATTAACTTATGCATTTATTATTTTCATGCAAATGTAATGCAGGACATGAAAGAAGGTTCTAATCTGATATAAATATCAGTTATAAATAAATCTGGCCTTTGTATATTTTTCATAATAGCCAATTGCATAGTCATTGCATATATTTAAGTTATCATAGAAGGAGATACCTCTAAGAAATGCACGTAACTATCTACACGAGTGGCGTGAAAAAGAAAAAATTCTGTAAATTACTAAGATGCTGAGGTTGGGCTTTAAAGGGTTAAAGGAGGCATGAAAGAAGGGTGGATAGCTCTATAAAACGCGCCTATATATCTACCACATGGGTGACATGGAAAAGAAAATAATTTTATAAGTTAATAAGGATCTGAGGCGGTGAGGATTGGTGACGAAAAGTAAGGCGAAGCTAATATCCATACCAGAATTATAACGTAACGTGGAAAACCGTATAATTTTACGTGGGATACTGTAGCATAAGGAGAATGGTGGGGGGGGGGGCTGAAAACACAAAAATCTCACAACTATATAACATAAGAAGGTTTATACATATTTCTGTACCTGAGGCATCCTGGACTCGCACCTTGAAAGGCTCGACAGTTATTAAGTAGGTTTCGATTCAGATGAAGACATATGTCAGCCTGTAGACATTCAGGAAATCCCTTTAGAACACTATTCATATCGATTCCATTAGTATACGTCCATGCATGCTGAAAATATTCTTCCAATCTTTGACGAAGAGGGTTTGGAATTTGGTGAAACTTTATGAATTCTCGAACTCGCAGCATCTGGGTATGATAGCGAGCCGTGCCGCTGTATAATCTTTGAATGATGGCTGATACATTACCAAATATACTAGCATACATGAGAGCTTAAATAAAACAACATCATTAAAGTAGTTGATCTAATTATGAATTTTTATTTAATGCAGCTTCAATTGTTTCGTAACTACTTTAAATATACTTAAAAATACAATCAACGTTTAAATAAGTACTCATAGATTTCATAGGCAACCATTAATGATAGATATTTACGGGTTAAACCGATCAATATTTTTGTTATTAAACAAACACAAACGTTACCAATTTATTTTATGGATTATAATATATTTTTTTTACACTTCGTGCGCAAAGCTTAATTTCACACACACTCTAGCAAAAACGCATACCCTAAATTAAGCTTCATACACGTCGTGTCAAGAAATAGTATTCGATACACGAGTAAGAGAGTGATTTTATCGAAAATACTAACTATTTTAACACGGCGTGCGCAAAATGCCGTTTTTCTGTGCACTTGCGAAGGCAAGTGTGCGCAAAGTGGACACTTTGCGCACGGAGTGTCAAAAAATATTGTTCGATACTCGTGACAAGTATAATTCTGACACTAGTGTGATTAGTGTGAAAAATGAAACACACACTCGTGCCATTATTAATTTTATCGCACTAGTATCGAAAAGTACTACTTTTATATCATGTGCATAAGTGGTACCTACTTTTATGCCTGATTTTCGGTGAGTAAAGTACTTTAAGCTTCTTACGCTTTATATGTAATAGTGCAACTGTACGCACTACAAACAACACGTAAAGTATAAGTACTTTACGCATATTATATCAAAATTAGTCATTTTCGTATCTACGCCATAAACAGTAAATTATATAACAAGGGAAAAAAGTCGCTCTTAATTCTCGTGGGTGGGTTCACTGCCAGAGCGAGCAGAGCGAAGCGAGGGCAGCGATCACTCGAGAGAATCATCGAATTTTCTCCCGAGTTACGTATAGTACTTTATTCCCATCTCAACTGTGACCACTTTTTTATTTGAAAAGTGGGACCGATGGAAAGATGGGGAATGTTTGTAAATATGGGCGGCGGCATACGGGGTACCAGCGCGGACGATGGCGCAGCAGTTGGCAACAGTTGGCTCTTTGCGTTCACCTTTTCTCTTCATTGCACCTTTGAATAATTTCTGTTTTTTAAGACTTAATACTGTAATATTAATGTATTGAAACAAAAAATATTGTAATAAATGTTACATTTAATATTTAAGTGTATTATTTATTGATATTTGACTGTTTATATGGAATTTACTTATTTTTCGCAAAACAAGGAAATATGACCATATTTTCCAAAAAAAGAGGAAACTAAGGCCATAGTTCCCACAAAAGAGGGAAATATGGCCATATTTTTCGCAAACGTTAAATTTGTTGAAAGAGGGAAACAAATTCGACTTTGGTCCCGCTTTTCAAGGAAAAAAGAGGCTATAGTTGTTGAGATGGAAATAAATGAAATTTTATGTCCCTAGTGTAATAGAATCAAGCAAGGGCAGGCCCGGAATGGACTTTTTTCGCGAAAGCGTTTGGAAAGGAATTATTTCGCAAACGCTTTCGGAAGGAACTTATTTCGAGAAAGCGTTCGGAAGGGCCTTATTCCAAGACCAATTTTCGAAAAAGTTTGCACTACAGATTATTTAAACGCGTCCAAATAAGTCTTTGAAAATTGATTTTGGAATACAAGTTTTTTCCAAACACTTTCACGAAATTAGTCCCTTCCATACGCGTTTGTGAAATAATTCCTTTCCAAACGCTTTTGCAAAATAAGTCCATTCCAAGCGTTTCTACAAAATAAGTCTTTTCGAATTAGAGGAGTCGATTTTTTGATAAAATAGGCGTTATGTCTACTATTTTTCTTTAAATTTCGAACTTAAAATAGGAAGATATCGCCCGCGGAGATAAAAAATTTACATCGTATCGAATTTGCTCCGTAAACTGGCGAAAAATACAGTTTTCATGTGGTGTAAATTTACGTTCCCGGATGCGTGAAATCCTTATTTTACACTCGCCGCATCAAAATAGTACATTGTGACACTAGTGCCGAAGGTGATTACTTACCATATGAGAAGTTATTCAACAGTAAAACTTACAATATATTAAAATCAATTACAAAATCTGAAGTACGTAATTAATATTATGGACTGCATTAAATAAAATGTTTAGAAAACAATTCAAATTAATACTCAATGTTGTACTTACATCCTATGAGCATAACGATGATTGTAAATATTTTCTCTGTGTCAGTATTTGGAGCTACATTGCCAAATCCAACGGAAGTTAGGCTACTGAACGTGAAGTAAAGAGCAGTCACATAACGACTCTGAAATCAAATAAAAAAAGTCAAAAGAAATGTTTAATCTGTAAATTTTAATTATCTACACTTTAATTGTTTTTTAGTATGGCACTCAACTTCATAAAAATTTATTAAATTTTAAATGATTCAGAACGGATTTCTTTTGGAATTTTTAATTAATTTTTTATGATAAAGTAGTAAGGTTATTATTTTTTATCATACTTCTTACCATTATTAAAATTTATCTTATTCTATAATAAAATTTGATCTTTCCACATTTAAAAAGTTACGCGCAGTAAGGTAAAGCGTTTTGGGGAGCTGAAAATACCGCAAGAGGTCATAATTTTGCATGTCTGAACAACTGCTAAAATTTTTTAGAATTCCAGGAAGGGTGTCTTTTTCAATATTATAATGGGTACTCTTTTGCTTAGATGAAGCTTTTTATTATATTTTCAGATGGAGTGCGTTGGTAAAAAAAATAAACTGTCATCATCAAAGATATTGGAGGTTAAAAATTTTTTTAAACATTTTGTCATCACTTTTTTATAAAATATTTTAGATCTATGAAATTTTTAACACTTATTGAAAAATGCATACAATATTAAATTACGTTGGATGAAACGGCAGCAGAAAATTATCAGCCATATTTCAACCCATTTAAAGGGAGTGGGAGAGAAGATTTAAGTGGTCTAACGAAAGGTAAGCGTGTTTAAACTTAAACTGAGGAAAATAACCAGACATTAATATTCGATTTTGTGGAGAGAGAAAGGTTAATTTACATGTGGTCTCGGTAGCGAGAAGGTACGCGGAAGTGTTGGTCGGTAGACGAGTCGCCTTGAAAAGAGAATGAGCGGCGCTCCCTCAGGTGGTTTTATTGGAGCTAGCAAGACTTGGGGTGTAAGCTTCCCTTGCTCCTCATCAGCGCAGCTACCAAGCGTAGTCGCGACGAAAGTGGGGCGGCGCGGTCTGGCGACCGTCGACCACCTAGCGATTCACGAGAAAGAGCGCGAATATACGAGCGACCCGAACATTCTGCCCGCCTCGTTGCCAGAGCAACGAAAACGATATTGTTAAACGCGAATAGAAAAAGTATGTCGCTAGTAAGTGGGGTATCATCTTGAGTTTCTTCATGTTAATGTAAATAACTGTAAATCGCCCGCCTTGACCTCTAATCATCGATATCGCCTGCCATCGATAAGAGTCGTGAAGGTCGTCTTTAGTATCACGACTCTCATGAGACCGTCAGCGCCTGGGTATATTTGCAGAATGTGAGCTAGAGATCTCTTTTTAGAGGTTGGAGATCATCCTTTAGTAGAACAAATCGCTCACATGGAAGAAGTGGTTAGCGTCAAACTATTTGGAGGAGAGTGGCAGATGGCAAAGAACTTTTTTACTCCAGCAACGTCAGAAGTGATTACGCATGTTAATGACCTTACGCCATCTAGTAACCCCTGCAACAGAAAAATCAGAGAACGGCTCCAGCATGGATGTAAGGACTAAACCGACGAGGAAGTGTCCAGCTATTAAAGCTGTAATATCCTTGGCGTCGTTACTGAGAGGGCTCAGCGGCCTAGAGTTTATCCAAGCTTCAATTTGGACATAGAGGGTGGAAAATTCCTCGAAGGTGAGTGTGGCCTCACCCTTAGATGGTGCATTAAGCACTTGACCGCAGCTTTACAAAGATCAGCAAAGTGGGGGTCTCGAGGCGGTATGAAGTTTCAAGTCGTTCCGTCGTTAGCGAGAGTGTCGGCAACCTCTTGGTTGAAGGACGAAGTTTCCTGGAACAGTCGTATTAACTCAGAGTCAGCTCCTTGAAAGGTCATGCCGTGGTCGCTGAATACCACTCGGAAGAACTCACGGCGAGCTGTAAACTTTCTGAATGCCATAAGAAAAGATGGAGCCGAATAATCGGAAACCATTGTAGATGAACTGCTCGATTTAACATTTAGATAAATACAGATACTCTTTTCAGAGCGTTGACCCCCTACCTGTCGAAGTCCGCACGACGAATGGTCCAGAGGGAGCAGTACTTACCAAAGGAAACGGAGCGGGGGGAGGTATTTTATCAGAGGGTAAAATGTTAGATGGGTATTTTCTCAGAAAAGTAAAAAAACAAATTAGAATATCTTGTGATAGGAGGGTAAATTTTCCGAATGTTAAAATATGTATAATATATGAAAATTCGAAAAAATTTAGCAAGAATTTTCATTAAATTATTTTTATATGATATGACATGTCAATTTTTCGAATGCCATTTCTATCTAACGATTAAATTGTAGAAAATGTAGTGATTTAGAAAAACTAAAATGTCGACAAATGAGCTGAAAATCTTATAGGAATGACCGTTTCAGATTTTCCAGAATTTTATTTCTAGTAAAAATATTTTCATAATTTCATGCAATCTGTTTTCAATATTTATTGACACAAATTTTTCTGATATTTTCTTTTCGAAAATCATTTCTCGTGTGTTCTGAATAACTCCTTTTCGGAATTAATAGTATCGGATTCAAAAAATAGTTTAAACGATAGTATATTTTCTGAAAAGATACCCATATAACATTTTATTATTCTGATAAAATACCTCCCGCCAAACGGAGCCATTTGCTGCTTAAGAGGTCATACTTTGTAGCGGGTACAGGTGAACACTGGCAACCGGATTAGCGCAAGCGGTTCCTTGGGTGAACGAGTCACAAGGCGCGCATCAGATCGCTGAGTACCAGCTGTGGTAGACCGTGCAATGTAGCTAGAGGAGCGTCACAGATTGCGGCATGAGGCGAGTATCTCCGCCACTAACCTGCAGATTGATGGGTACATAGACAGCAGCTTGTTTAATTGCACAGCAAGATTTAAACCCTTGTTGTCACATCTGTGCAGCAGGGCAGCCCAAGCCATCTCGAAGTTACTACTTACTAAGCCAATTACTTCTAAGTTGCGAAGCCTTCTGGCTGCGTCTCTTTTGAGGTAAGCCAGCAGGTGTGGCAGCTTGTCCACTAGAGATAGAGGGATCCGATTTCTCACCAGTGAACTAAAACGTTCTTTAAGGGGCCAGCCTTAGTGAAAAGCTATGAAAAACAATAAATTAATTATTGTAAGTAAAAGTAGATGTGTTCATTTTTATTGAATTTTACTTTTTATGCATAAAGAAGATGTATCATACTACATTTTCCACATTCATCTAATCGATTTTTCTGAAAAACTCCTTGTTACAGTTGATTCTTGAAAAACTTAAATAATAACCTGTTTATGCCTTTGCCGCAGGTTTTATCAGTAACAGATTATTATTGAGGATCTTCGAGGGTTCAAACTATATTACTTTTTTGAATACTACAGACAATCCGGATTACTTTTCTAAAGAAAAAAAAATTTAATAACAAATAAAGTCAATAATATTAGTATTACTTGCATATTATAGACAATGTTACTTACGGAACATTCACATTAACTTATCTTTATGCATTCTTATGTATTAACCAATCCGTATTGTCTCTAGAGAAAGGTTAAAGAAAGCTTCATGGAAATTGATCTTACGGTCCAAAAAAGCGTTTGAGGTACTCTCTGATATTTAGTAGTAATTTTTCCAATAATATTCTAAAAAATTTAGTTGGCTATGCTTGTTACCAAAATGAAAATATTTATCAGTTTTCTAATTTTATTCATTTTTTTTTTTATTTTATTTTCACTGATTTTATAAACGAAATTATTTTTTTATAAAAACTTCTGCACTCGTCAATATTTCTCCAATTCTTATTTAGTGTAAATGTATATAAACAAGATCTTTCCCAAACTCTCATTTATTTGGTCAAAGCGTTCCAGAGCAGCGCTACGTACCTTGCCTGAAAATTATCAAAAAAATTAATTCTGAGATAATTGACATTAAAGTTTGCAAAACAGTTTTTGTATACTTACCTTCATTAGTGTGTCTATTATTAGTTCCTGACAGCGTCTACATATCATAACCAGCAATGGAGAAGTATTTGACTAGTTGACAATTTCAATAGTGCTATGTTGCGTCACACCATAACAATGTTTGTTACAGCTGAAAAATTAAAGAAATAGTATCATTATTAATAAATTTAGCATTTACTCCTTATCTAGTGCAAAAATACATAAAATATTTTTCATCAAATAAAAATAAAAAAGTGAACCTCAGTGAAATAACCTCATAGAGTGTTTTGATTTCAAGTGAAATGACAATCCAAACCAAATGACAGTGATTTGCATTGTGATTTAGTCATAATATTTGATCGAAATTAATTTACTTAAGGCCGTCTACATTTATGGGTCTTTCTCGCCAAAATTACCTAAAAATATCATTAAAAAAATTAATATAATAAAATAATTAAAATATATTGCAAATATAATTTATTTTAAATAAAATGATCCAAGGTAGAGGTCCTCATTTTATCTTCAGATATAGCATTTTCAAGAAAAAAAGTTTAGCGTTACTTTTCTCTGAGACGGGTTCATGAATTTTCATGAGATAGAAAGCAAATTGTTCATAATTTATCTAGTTATGGTTCTAAGAGTTGCAATTTTAAGGTTTTCATGTGTAAGTATTTTTTCATGACAGAAACTGATTTTTTTGCAATAATTTTTCCATTTTTTGAATTTTTAGGGTTTTTAGCATGGAAAAAATATTTACATATGAAAACCTTAAAATTGCAACTCTTAGAGTCATAACTACATAAATAATGAATAATTTGCATTCTAACCCATGAAAATTCACGAACCGTGTCAGAGAAAAGTAACGCCAAAGTTGAAATTTCAATGTTTTCAGAAATCAGGCTTTAAAAATAAATACCATAAAACTTACAAAATCATCAGCCATCGGATCCTCCATTTCTTCTCCTTCTTGAAACTCAGTTACATATATCTGAGACCCGTTGTCTCACATGAAATGGTTTAAATATAAGGTCTGACACCTTGCAATGTGTTCATGTATAATCTTATTCTAGCAGCATCCGTTCCACTAAAAGTTATTGCTAACAATTTGTTCTTCTTTTGTATTTCCATCCATCCACTCTTGAGTCACTTATTAAAACATCATACTGAGTTATATAATTACTTGTAATATCAAGATAAATGTGGAATATGCAGCAGGTCATATGAAATATAAAAGCCCAATCGAAATTAAAGAAACTAACATCATCCTGGCCAAAAGTGTATAAATATTTACTGATAAGAATTTTTCCATCGGACTTACAGTCTTATAAATTGAATTAATTAATATTAATGGCAGTCAGATTGTCCTTTGCTAACAATATTTTTTGTAGATTTAATCAAGTTTTTATTTCAGATTCTGTGGGGGTGATTATAAACAAGGGCAATCTGACTGCCATTAATATTAATAAATTCAATTTATAAGACTGTAAGACCGATGGAAAAATTCTTATCAGTAAATAGTAAATTAGAGTCGACATAAGTAATATTTTTAATAGTGTATTAATACGTCAAAGTTGATAAAATCATTTTTTCCATGATCATTTTATTATACGTATTATTCATACATATACTTGCATTCAAGCCTTTATTTATATTACTTGTGTACTAAAAAGCCTTGCTGTTTTTATGTGTAGATGCGTCTTGATTCATTGTAGTGTAACTCTTCTGAATTATTGAATAATATGATATATTGAGCAAAACTCAATTAATCTCACTTTCATCTTTCTTATAAAATAGATATATTTTGATTCAGTTGATCAGAATTATCACTGCTTTTTTCTTCATACACTTAATTTAGTTTTAACTAAATCTCGACAATACATATTTTTGGTTTGCATATCTGTATTTAATATTCATATAGTATAATCCTGTCTTGAAGCACTTTTCAAATTTCAACAAAACTGTCACGGCCCGTTTATATCATTAAACTTGTAAAAACTTTTCAGATGTACCTTTACATATAATAACACATTAAATTTTCCCTACTTCTTGATTCACCTACAAATAAGTACAAATATTAAAACCCTAAGAGAAAAACTATGCATAACAACAAACTTTGCTGAAATCACATGGTTGATGGTTATGTTTATATGGCTATGTTTACGCTGGTACTAGCAGACAAGCTATATATGTATTTTTATACATGGGTTTAACGGGGAGTATTAATATAGTGAATTGCTGTCAAATATTCGATTATCAGATGGTCACTTTACGAAAACAGATGTGTAGAATGGTCACAAAACGATACCATTGAGTTTAAAATAACACAATATAGTTCATATAAAAATTCAAAGTATATAAAAACTATATATATCAAGATGATGACTTCCAGAATTATAAATATGACCAATAAGAAATGTTAATAATATAGGAATAAGGATTAATATTAAAAAATGATCATATAAAAATAGAGCATGATTTATTTTAAGTCAAACAACGAAACTATGCAGAAGTATAAAATATTCCATTTCGACGCAATTAAATAATATCCGCTCGCACGAGTTACACTAATCCCTTCAGAAATTTTCCGTCTATGTAGATTTATACCAAATGTTTTGCTCCCTACAGCACGTTCCTCTTAATATACAATGACAGACTATACAATTCGCATCTACGCGCTTAATCGAATAAATATAACTTATCTTAAGCAAAAAGGAGGCTGGGTTGGCTCTCCCACCCGGAACCTGCTGATTCCCTTTCTCCACCAACCTCTCCGGATCTTTCGCGTCGACGGTGTCCATCTCGCTGAAGAACACGCTGTTGCGTTTATGTGCCGTTGAATCGGTAAGGAGAAGATGTAAATATCCGTCGGGCTTGGAGATGGTGGTGAGGGCTGTCGCAATAATGTGACGCTTGGATCGGTATGGAGGTAACGTCGATGTCGGACGGACTTGGAGCTGGTGGCGAGGGCTGTTGCTTCGCTGGAAAGAGTGTAATTCCCATATGAGTGTAGGGATTTTTTATTCAATGAGAGATTTTTTTCTATTTTTTCTATTTTTTCAACATTTTTCTAATGTAAAAATTATTTCTGACATTTAACCCTAAATCCCTACACTCATGTGGGGATTATGATATTCGGGAGTAATTTAGTTCAAATGTGAAGTCAATCCATCAGTAGGAAAATTTTAAATCTAACAGACAGTGCAAAAACTTATCTCATCGATAAATATGGTTCTGGACCATATAAAGGGCCCATACCAAGGTCTAGGTTGAGGTAAATATACCCCTCTTTATGTGTCAAAAGTGGGAAATAATTAGTTTACATTTGTGGTTTAAAATATGACTTTTCGACACAGTATGCATAAAATGCGATTTTACACATTCTATAATTTTTTAAAATCGCTTTTACGCCCCTTGTGTCGGAAAATATCGTTCGATACACGTGCGAAAGATGATACTACACTCGTGCTAGAATCAACCCTTTCGCACTTGTATCGAAATATACTATTTTTTATTTCAGAAAAAACCGCTGCCAATTCATTGGCCCGTGGCTTTCTCAAACTTAATTTTCTGATTCCTTTAATTAATTCTATAATTAATTCTCTTTCGAATACGACCCATCTGATTCTGATACACAGAGCCGTTCTCGAGAAATCACGAATTAAAAAAAAAGGCTAAAAAAATTTTAACCCCAAATATCTATGAAATTTATGGATCAATCATTTTGCCCAAAGAACTCGGCTGATAGCCATCCATAATCTACCTCAACAAGGAATTTCAAAGCGCTCCCGTAATCGTTAAACATGCAAAACACATTTAATTCATTTTTCAATTTTTATGTTTTTGTTAATAACAAAAGAACCGTGATAGCAAGAAATTTTGGAAAAAAAGAATAACAAAATTTGAACCTCAAATATCTCTGAAATTTATGAACCAAACTTTTTGCCCAAACAACTAAGCCAAAATCTATCCAAAATCTACCTTCGCAATGAATTTTGAAGCGATGAAGACAATTTTACTACCGTAATCGTTGGAAATACAAAACTCATTTTTATTTCATTTTTCAGCTTTTACTATTTTATTAAGAACATAGGAACTGTGACAGCTAGGAAATGATTTTTTTTTGGAAAATATAGATATTTGAATTTTTTTTTTTTGAATGCGACCCATCCGATTTAGATACATAGAACCGTTCTCGAGAAATTACGATTTGAAAAAAAGGTTAAAAAAATTTTAGCCTCAAATATCTATGAAATTTGTGGACTAATGAATTTGCCCAAAGAACTCGACCGAGAACTATCAAAAAATCTACCTCTACAAGGAATTTTGAAGCGATTCCCTCAATTTTACTCCCGTAATCGTTGCGCATACAAAACTAATTATTTTCATTTTTTAATTTTTTTCTCAAAAACTAACCAACAGAATAAGTTTAAATTCCAGCAGATTACAGCTATTTATATTCTGCATTAACATGATTTTTCTTTTCATAATTGACCGTTTAATATGGGAGTTATAAGCTTTAAAAGAAAAACACGTTTTTGTTAAAAACAAAAGAACCGTGATAGCTAAAAATTATTTTTTTTTAAATATAGGCATTTCAATTCTTTTCCCAATGCAACCTATCCGATTAAAATATCTCGATCCTATCATTAAAAAAAGCGAAAATAAATTTTGAGAAAATCGAAAATTCGAAATAAAACAAAAACGCATCAATAAAAAAAACGGATTTTTGACCCGCCATCACACACAAAAAAACGAAAAAAATGAGCCCTGTCCGGTTAAAATCGACCGTGTACAAGCTGAGATCCAGGCGTACACACACACACACATACATACACACACACACACACATATCCATATATTTTTCAAAAACCATGTGTTTTGATTCTTAACAGTTCTGGGAACGATTATAACATGTTTTTAGAACAACTCAAAAAATTACTATCACAAAGCTTCCTCTAGGAGGAAGAAAAAGGTGTCTAGCTCCCTTATGGGTTCTATGGTAAACAGAAATAACGCTAAGACAATTCTGAAATTTCGCACATTGGTTAACTTTTACATGAAAAGCTCTGATATAAATTTTTAGAAGGCTAGGCTACCTAGAAGTCAAGAAATAAATGTTTTAATTTTTCACTTTTTAACATGAGCTCTTATGGAAAACCGCGATTTCGTTGTATTCATTTGCGTATGAGAAAGAAATTAACGCTAAGATATTTTTGAAAATTTATGTACTTGAAAGAGAAATATGAAGATTTATGTTCTTGCAAAATTATCATTGGATGCCTCTAATTTACAAAAAAAAATGTCCAAAAGCGAAAATCATACATTTAACCTCAAAATATGAGTCAAGTCAACTTCTCAATGGAACTTTATATCGATATTTAAGATTATTATAATAAATATAATTATCTAAAATGAAAATATTATTGGTATTTGGTGTAAGTTTATTTATAACAACATCTGTAATAAAGTTAATCAACAAGAGATAACAAGTGCACTTGTTTTGACTAGGGGCGGTACCATAGAATACCTTAAGGTCTGTCCCACTGTCTTCTTTATGTTATGCTTCCTACTACAATTGAAACGCATTCTTGGACAAGCATGTTCATCGTAGCATAAAGTCTCTTAGATTCTTAGATTTATTAAATGAGGAGAGCGGGTCTTGACTTCTGTATGAGGTCTTGAATCACTTTCTACAGCCAGCCAACCACTAGATATATACATAACATTGTTATTTTTGAAGAATGTTAATTCGTATCAGAAAATTGTGCACGAAGCTCTTGCCCTCCTTACTTACAGCACTTATTATTTTCAAAAAGTTTTTACCACACTGATGCATGCACAAGCAGAAATTTTCTTGTTTTGTAATCAACAAGTGACAATTCTTTACTTAGCAGGTTAGAGTGCTCCACCTTTATTTTGTTCTTTTTCTGAAAGTCAGATGAGCCTTTCTCTTGATCAGTCGTCCTCTTTCTAAACGTCTATCAATGCATTTTTGACTCTTAAAACAGTAACCATACACCTGACACGTTCGCTACTTATATAATAAATGAATATTATGAAATAAGGACTCCAGGGTAAGATGTTACACTGCAGAAGAAAAATATGTAAATAATGTATGTGGTTAAATAATTTCTTTTATTAACGTTATTCCTAACTTAGAAATTCTAGATATTAAATATACTATATTTATTATATTTGCCAAATCGAACGTCGAGATAGAACAAGGTAGAGAGAGAATTTACTTTACTATAGTCGTGAAGAAAAGAAAATGCGCGACAAAATAAGTAATAATTAATCGGTGCAGACGCGACGCGGATGTCTGCAACCTTTTAAGTTTCTCTACACGCCGACAACCCGCTTCTCCGTGAGAAGGTGCGGGAGGGGGAGGACAAAGGTTCCCTATTTTTCACTGAAGGTGTAGAGATGCTATTAAATTAGGCAGAATCACTGAGATGAACCATAAAATAAGGTATTACATTGGGAAGTAAATCATGATTAATAATATTTGTTTCATTTAAGGTGGTTCTTTCACGGGGATTCCCAGTCAAATCAGTGCTAAATGAAAAGGCTATCTAAGATTAAAAAAAACCATACTACTAATAATTATAGTTTTCTAATAATAATACACTAATACTATAAATATAGTGTATTTAACATGACTAAAATAACTTTTTTAACAAAATGTCGATATTTTAGAAATAGCAAAAAAAATTATCGATAAAAAATCCCTATCTTTTTCGTTTTTTAACCGATTTTAATTTTCTAGATCTTATTTTGTTCCTTAAGTAATTTCCTGGGGACTTACCGATGGAAAAA
>JAPYZO010001581.1:0-17458 GCA_030522905.1 Torymus flavipes
AGTTAAATTAATTTTTGAAGTACAAATTATTAAAAGTAACCTTAAAAATATTTCTTTTAATATAACTATTATATTTACTACAAAATGGAGTAAGTAATTGATAAAAATACTAACAACATACATGTTTGACTATGTCCCAGTATATTTTTAATATAATTTAATATAATTATTAGTCATATATATTATATAGTCATGTAAAACTAAAAAGTGCTATGCTAAATTGAGTTATTTACTTTGTCTAACTTTTTGATCTTCTAAATTTTAAAATTATTGATTTTAGTTATTACAAAACAAAAAAACAACGTAGGCGACGAGTAAATTAAATCAACAATTTTTAGTAATTTTATGTTAATAATTAATTATTTATTTGGGATTGTTCAAATGGTCACTAATCGTTGTGATACTCCAATATTGGAAAAGAATCTATTCAATCTCCAGAGTGAACAAGAATAAAACAAAAAGAAAGTTTTTTTTCATTTTCTAACATTCTGGTGGTCAATACCACACTCATTAAGGGAATGTCGGAATTACATACTTATTGACATTCTCATATTTTTCATTGTTTTTATTCAATTTTTAATTTTTTATTAACCCAATACAAACATCGGATGACTGCGATAATTATTTCTCCGATATTCCCTTAAAAATACAAATCAACTAGGAAGTGCTCAATTTACCTTTTACATGTTATTATTATTACAATTATTCATTATAATAATTACCCTAATAATTATTCTAAATATACTTTTAATTAAGCTTTCTTTTCTTTTCCTAATTCACGATTAAGGAAAAAATTTTTGAATTATAAGAAAATGATTTTCAAGGTTTATTTAATAAAATTTTGTTTTCTTACAATAGTAAGTTATTAATTCATTTTTAATATTTTATGAATCTCTAAACACTTCCTTTCAATTCATTTCGTTTTATTATTAAAATTGTTAAAATAAGGGTAAAGAATAAAAATCTTGTATTATAAGTATAATTTATTGATATTACTGGTCGTACTGTCGATTAATTTTTGAGGATATCTTGTATTACATTTTATAGATGCTAGCGAAATAACGGAATTAATACCTTTACCAAAAATGGAAAATATGGAGGCCAAAGATCCTCTACCAATGGATCAAATTCGGCTAGAAGATATTGAGCCTCCAGCAACACCAGATAGCTCTAAAGGAGAAGCTAGCAGTGATTCGGTAAAGACTGAAAGTCCAAAAGTATGGAAACCTGTACTTGGAAAAATCCAAGCCAAGAAGAGGCTGATGGCCTTTGCAAATAAATTCAACACTATGCCAAAAGTTACTAAATTAAAGGCTAAAGGAGATAAAATAAAAAGTAAGACATAAGTTGTAATACTACGCAATCTTAAGTATAAATATCAGTTTTTTTATTAAGTAAAATTTAAATAACTGCAATTCTAATTATTAGGACAAGAGAAAATTTTGGCTATAGAAGAAATCGTTAGAGAAGAAAATAAAAATCGTCAAGCAGAACAAGGTACAGCATATTTCATTAAAAATAATTTTTATGTGTATATTTCTTTTATATCATGTGTAGATATTACAATTCTTTTATAAATTTCAGAATTAAGGGATATCAATTTGAGAAATGCATTGCATAAAAGAGTAGTAAGAGAACCTAGCAGAGAAATGAAAAGTGAAGAACATGCAAGAAAGTCAGGATCATCATCTTATAGAAGGAAAAGTGATAGGTATACAATTTTATTGTTCACATGTATCTAAATTAATTTTGAAACTAATATGTATTTTATTAAAAATATTTTATTTATGTTGAAAATAAGCATATTTAAATTTTAACAATTTTAATATTTTCTTTACAATTTAATTAACATATTTCATATTATTTTTCACTTTATATTTGATTTTCATTCTAATAGGGAAAGAAGACATAGTCGAGATCGAGATAGAAGGTCTCGCAGTAGATCAAGACAAAGATCTAGTCGTAGATCATCTCCAGAAGATGAACGATGTAATAAAAGTAAATATAAAGATAAAAAAGAAAAAAAGGACAGTAAAGAAAGCAAGAAAGATGATTGTGATAAAAAAGCTGATTCCAAACACAAACGGGAAGATTCGAAAAATGATGATGAATCTAAATCTGAAAAAAGTAAGAAAGAAGACTCAAAGTCAGAGGAATCGAAAGAAGATGAGAAAAAATTTGATAATCTCAAACATGACCCAAAATTTGAGCCTAATATGAATGAAGATCGAAAATCAGAAGAAAAATATAAGAAATACAATTTTAGAACAGAAGAGTTTACTAAAAAGGAGATCTTTACATTAGATGATGTAAAAACCACTGAGAATGAAAATAAACAAGAGCAATCTAAAAATGGAGAATCCAGAGAAGAACCTAAAGAAGAACCCAAGAAAGCTGAAATAAAGAAAAATGATGAATTGAAATTAGATAAATCAGATAAAGTTGAGAAAATTGATAAAATAGAAAAATTAGAAAATAATAGGAAAGATTATGATAGTAAATCTGATGGAAGCAATAAAGAAGAGCAAAAAAATGAGCAAAATAAACGAGAAGGTGCAAAATTAGATTTAGATAAGAAAGATGAACCAAGAGTAGAAAAAGCTAGAAGAGAATCGAAATCTGAGGGTGCCAAAAAAGAGGAAGTAAAGTTGGATAAATCAAAAAGAGAAGACTTAAAGTTAGAAATAAGTAAACGTGAAGAATCAAAAATTGACACTAAAAGGGATGATGATCGTGATGAAATAAAAGGCAAACGGGACGATATGCCATGCAAACGAGCAAATTCAAGAGATAAGAAATTAGAAAGAATTGATATGAAAGATAAACGAGAAGAACCTAGATTAAAAATTCATAGAGAACGCGAAAGAGAAAAAGATAAACTTAGAGAAATAAGGGAGAAAGAACTATTGAAATGCCGTTCATGGAAAGATTTTCGTAGATATGGATTTTTTATTGATGACGTAGGATACATCAGAAGAAGTGATGGAGTTGACAAAAGTAAACTCAGGTACGTTTATAAGACTTTTAAATTAAAACTGTTAGAAATAAGGAAAATTTAAATTCAGACAAAATTCACATGTTTGTAGAGAAATATATTATCTATAACGAATATCTTATAAAAAATTACAAGCTACTGAAAATCAATGTAATATCAAATATGGGCGTGTGGCTAAGGTCCCAGTCACTCGATTTTTACTTATAAGAATCTATAAAGCTGAAAAAATTCTCTTGAATTTAGATCATAATTAAATTTTTGATACTCGGTGCATAAAGTGTCACTTTACGCAAAAAAGCACTACACGGTATGTCAGAAAATAATGTTTTATACAAGTAATAAAAATGATTCTGACACCAGTGTGATTGCCTACTTACGTCTACTTTACGTCTACTTTACGCACTTGTTTACGCGAAAGTTCTATTTCACGCAATTGTTACGTAATGACTTTAAAAAAAGAAATTCAAACAGCCTCAGATTGTTTGGCCCGAAATTGAAATTTAATACCATTAGATTTGTTTAACAATTTTATAGACCTTAAGGAATATCAATTTTTATTATAACTAAACCTTGGGTTTTAGCTCGCACATTTTTATTTCTCAATTATTGAAAAGTCTTTATTTCTATTCTATAAATATACTTTTGTTATTATAGATCTCCTCAAGATTTTGATGAGTATTTTGAACAAATGTTAATGATTTCTGAGGGCCGACCATTTCGATATCCTTTTGTTGCCGAAAGCCAAAACGGTGGTCCTAAAGAATTTCAACCTGAGACAATCAAAACAACGAAAGCCAAGCCTCCCATATTATATTGCGAGAATCCAAGACATCCATTGCACTTCGATCGTCAAGTTGTATTAAACGCCGTATCGCCCAATCGACGCGAAAAAATGGAAGATATCTGTGAAGCGACGCAAATACGGTAAAATATATGCTTTTATGTATGACTTCTGTTTCACAAGAAGATTATCTAACACGTCATTACAAATAATCATTTTAATAAAAACTTTTCGTATTAAACATAATCTTATTAATAAAGTTGTTTACAACTCATAATTAGAAACACAGAAGATGCAAAATTTCATAAACTAGAGTTTAAAAAAATTTATAAACAATTAAAATTACAGAATTATAACATCGGAGCGAGAAGAAGGCCATCATGAGAGACTTTGGTACAAAACAATGGATCCGTCAAAGTCAATAAGTATAAGAACTTCCATCGACGTGCCGTCTTTCCCGCGTTCCAAGTGGGACAGCGAAAATGAATTAAGTGATAACGACGATAATGTCTTCGAAAAGTCACCTGAACAAGACATCATTTTAACCAAAGACCCAATTATCTCCGATAACAGACTGGTTGCATTAGAACCAGAACTGGAGTCTGAATCTGAACCAGAACCAGAGCCAGAGCCAGAACCACCAAAATCACAACCTGAACTAAAACCAAAATCGCCCAAACCTAAGCCAGAATTGAAAGAGTCGAAACAAAGTTCTATTGACCATCGTAAGTAATTTTTTCGCACCTAAAAATAACTCACGTTGCTTAACGATAGTAATATTTCTATTCTATTTCATCATTTACAGATATTGAAGAACCGCCACCTACCAAATCAAAATCCAAGCACAAGTCCAAATCCAAACATAATCGTTCGCCTTCTCGATCGCGTTCACGCACCCGTTCTCGTTCGCACTCCCCTTCACCCAAGAAGAAGGAAAAATCGCCATCCCATAAGAAACATAAGGAGGAAAAAGCCAAGCACAAGGAGGAAAAGGCCAAGCACAAGGAGGAAAAGCAACGCTTGCGCGAGGAGAAGCACCATCGTCACCACCATCACCATCACCATCATCATAAGGATAAAAAGCACGCCGCTGAGGAAAAGCTACCGGAACCCAAAGAAAAACAACCCAAAGAGACACTTCCCGAGAAGCCTGAGAAACAGGCGAAGGAGAGATCTCCGACTCCGGAGCCGGACGTAGGCGACGAAAAGCTCGTCTCTGAATACGAGCAGTTCATGAAGATGGTCAGTAGCAGTGAAACCGCAGACGTTGATGCTGCAGTTGAAACGGTGCCAGTGATTGAAAATAATAGCGTTTCCGAGCCGGTGATTCGTAAGGAATCAGTCACTCGTAAGGAGTTAGCAGTTCGCAAAGAGTCAGGGGTTCGTAAAGAGCCATCGGCTCGTAAAGAGCCATCTGTTCGTAAAGAGTCAGCAGCTCGTAAAGAACCATCGGTTCATAAAGGATCAGTCGGTCACAAGGAGCCAATTGCCCACAAGGAGCCAATCGTCCACAAGGAGCCTATTGCCCACAAGGAGCCAATTGCCCGCGAGCCAATAGCTCACGAGCTGGTCACGAGAGTTCCGTCACCTTCTTCGTTTTACGAATTTAGTCTAGAGGCGAAACTGACCAAAGAGACGTCCAGCTCTTTGAGCTCTATAAGCTTGAAGCTTCCTGATATACCCGTGCCCTCTAGCAAGGCCAGTAAAGAGAAAGTTGCTGTTGTATCTCCTGCTGTTGTGAAGTCTAATAACAGAAGTGCAGAAAAGGATAGGAGTACCCGTCATGTCAAAGAATCGGCGAAAATCGTTAAGGAACCACCACCAGCACCTTTACCTTTACCTCAGGTAACATTCAAAACTTTTACTAAATATATTTATCAAAAATGATTGTTTTAAAGAATTGATTATATGGGTTTAAAATCTTATACTGCTGTACTTTATACTTCATCAAACCATTATCAATTGCATCATTTAGTACTAATCAATTTATTAACCAAGCGGTCAATGAACTACTATACCTAATATTTTCTTTTTCGACAGGAGCAACCTGCACCGGAAGACGAGCCCGATGACGAGGATTCCAACTACGAATCATCCGAAGACGATGACGAGGAATCGTCGCGCTCCATTCCCAGCGACTGGGAGAACGTGAAGATCAAAGTTGAAAAGTTAACAGACGCTGAAGATGAAGTCTCCGACCATGTTACAGCTACCATACCTGTCAAGCTCGAGGTGTCCACGAAAAAGCGCAGGCGTCGTCAAAGCTGGAGCAGCGACTCCAGTTCCTCGTCAAGCTCCGAGTCTGAAGAGCCAGTGAAGCGTCGACGTCGCAAACGGCGTCGCAGACGCACACGCAAGCATTCGAGTTCTGAGTCGAGCGACAGCGAGAGTAGCTCCAGCGACTCGTCGAGCTCCGAAGAGGTGCGCAAGAAGAAGAAGCGCAAGGTCGACAAGAAGCGCAAGAAGAAAAAGCGCATAAAGAAGTTGAGTAAGAAGTTGAAGCGCAAGCGCAGGAGGAAGGCAAGCACGGATTCAAGCAGCAGCGATTCCGACGCAAAGCCGTCGAAGAAGAAACGGCGCAAGGTAAAGGCAAAGAAGAAGAGGAGCAAACTCAGCAAGCAAAGTGCCGATGGCTCATCTGAGAAATCGAAGTCCAAGTCGGAGAAATCAAGCGATAGCAAGCACCACAAGGCTGCGAAGACAAAGGAGGAATCGAAGAAGTCCGGCAAAGGAAAACATGCTGTCGTAGATCCGGAGAAAATTCTCAACCAGAAAATCGCCACCGAGCAGATGAAGCTGGCAAAGAGTCCAGTCGTGTCTGAGATAAGAAATAGAGACGTGAGCGAGGATACATACTCGGAATGGGAAAGGGAAAGCGTGCCGAGGCAGATAGACAAAGAACACGAGGAGAGTTTGAAAGTTCATGAAGACGCGAGACCAAAGGAGATTTCAAAGAAAAAAGATAAGCATGATGATCATAAAAGCGAACCTGGTAAGGATTTAAAAAACCAAGAAAAGGAAAAAAAAGAAATCGTTCGAAACGAGCCTGAAGATGCGAAGCACGAGGAGCCAGAAATCAAGAAGAGCAAAAAGAAGAAGAAAGAGAAAGAAATTAAACGAGAAATTCAGAGCTTCGAGGATGATTGGGAGCAGCCAAGCGACACGCATTTGGCAATGGTACCGCCTGTCATTGAGGAAGAGCCGCGCAAGTTCAGCGCCATCGAGCAGAAACCCGTGGTCGACTGGAATGACACGGACTTTGATTCCCTCAACGTGCTCTCACTGACACAGTTAGAGCAGCAGGTTGTGGACAAGCGCGAGATATTCGCGAACGAGTGGGAAGTCGATAGTCTTGATGCACTTCCGGGCCCGTCGACAAAGGAAGTCAAGTCGAAGAAGGAGAAGGACAAGAATTTGATTTATAACAAGGATACGGATACGTACGTAAGGGTGAAGGATGAGCACAAGGAAAGCAAGAAGAAGAAAGACAAACGCATCAACGCGATTAGGATTTGGGAGGACGAGCAGGAGAACGCTGAAAGGGAAGAAATGTCGCTGTCTCTTCAGAAGACTTCGGATGACAAAAAAGAAGAGTTGGCGGTTGAGTCTGAAGGTAAGTTTGATATACTATTTAGATTTTTAACGTAAATTTGCTGTTGCTTATATGTATGTAATTAAACAGGCAAGAAGAGCAGCATCAAACCAGTCGAGGCTCCTCTTGGCCATGATCCAGACGACAAGCATCAACCACGTCGCAAGAGCCGCTGGGATGTGGAGAATCATCCGGAGGAGTTCGACAACAATGGCATGCCTGTAATGTGGGAAGTGGAGGGAAACTGGCCCAAAGTAACGACCCACGACCTATTACTGAACGAGAAGACGGACGACGCGTCGTTCAATAGTCCGCTCCTCGAAGCGGTGAGTGCGCGGGTCAAGGATGAGTCGGTTAAAGTAAACTCATCATCGGCTGCTATCCTGCGTTACACGCCGCCCAAGGATCTGGAGAATATCGTCGATTCGCCCGAGACGCTCAGACGTAAGATGGAGGAGATTGCGTTGCTAGAGCAAGCCTTGGCGAAGGGCGAAGAGTTAAGTCCATCGGGGATCATGAAGAATCTGAACAGGCTAAAGAAGTCGGTATTCGAGGCCAAAGATACATTGGATATCGAGGCGCCTGAAATGTCGGAAATCGTGAGTATATTAGACTGGCGTGTCTGGATGTGCTCTAACAGTTTACTAATATTGGATACTAATGTTTTTTTAGGCTGCATTGAAGGAAAAGACGGTAATGGATGATTTCATCGTTCCCAAGGAAGACGACGATTTCCCACTATCAAAGGATTCAACGTCAACCGTGATGAAAATTAAAGAAGAGAAAATAATTCCGGGCAGTTGGACGGGCAAACCTACGGAGATCGAACAGGCGTCTGAGTTTGGTATACCGGTTCTCGCCGAAATCGAGTCTAAACTCGAAACAGCAGGTAGCTCATACAGAGACATATTCCTCGATATTGAGAATGTAAATCTTGAATCTAACCCTTTAAACAAAGATAAAAAGAAGAGCGAGCCCAACGCTCCGGAAGAAAGAGCAAAAGACATGCTCAAATTAGTTCCAAAACAAGTGTTGTCGCGACACAGCACTGAGCCAACCAAGATTACGAGCCGTTCGCCAGAGCAGTACAAAAAGAAGGTTATCCATCTGGACAGTCACGAGTTGCCTAAGCCCGTCGAGGTTGCACGCACGGAAGACGTTCATCAGTCTAGCCACAGGATCGCAAGCCCTAAGTCGCCCAAAAGAAAGAGTCCCAGTCGTAAGGATCGCGACAGCGAGAACCGCGATAAGTCCAGTGCGAAGAATACCGAGAAAGAGGTAAAGGATAAGAAGGAATACCAAAGCCGAAGTTCAAGACGAAGCTCGCCACCGATGAGTTCGACTGCATGGGACTCGAAAGAACCAGTCAAAATCGCCAGGAATGTTAGTCCGAGTAGGAGCCGAAGTAGGAGCCGGAGTCGAAGTCCTCGAAGAAGGGACGATCGGTCCAAGAGTAAAAGAGACAAGAGAAGTCCCGCGAAGCAAACTTACAGAGGTAATATAAAAATGCATCAGTGTGATAGTTAATAGATTACTTTATAACATACATTTTTCATTTTCCATTTTTACTATTCAATAGATGGTTCAAAGAAGAGTTCTCAATCCAGCAAAAGTGATCGTGGTAAGAGAAGGTATGATGATAATTTCGAGCAGGACAAAAATAAGGATAAGCCTTACGATCCTATGGAAATACTTAGAGAGAGAAATTATGAAAGCGATAGAACACGAAACCGGTAAATTATTGATTGATTTTTATATTAAACGTAATAATATTAATTAATTTAAATCAATTTTTAAACAATAAATGTTGTTTAGGCCACGTTTGAACGAAGATTCAAAGTCTTGGCGACCAGACGATAAACTTCCCATTAACCCATATCCAAATGAATACAATTACGAAAATAAGGGACGGGTCAGAGACGACAGCGTTGATAGAGACCTTAAGAGCCGCCCTAGTTCAAGTGCCCGAAATCGAAGGTAAATTCAATCATTACAAAATATTCTTTATTTTTAATTAAATCACTGACAAAGCTCGTACTCAAATTTTCATCAATCTTACAGAGATTCGTCAAAGTTTGACCGCAGAGATAGAAGGGACAGCCGATCACCGGATTCGCTGAGTGGCGCGCCACCGCGTCGCGATAAGCTTCCTCCGTTGAGAAAATCGTCACCAAGAAAACTATCACCTCTAAGAAAACTATCACCTCCGAGGAAACTTTCGCCTCTAAGAAAACTATCACCTTCGAGAAAACTATCACCTCTAAGAAAACTGTCCCCTCTAAGAAAACTATCACCTCTAAGAAAACTATCACCTCTAAGAAAACTATCACCTTCAAGAAAATTATCGCCGTCCCGTTCCAGACGCTCGCCACCTCCCAGGCCTCGTTATCGATCGCGTTCGCGTTCACGGTCCAGAACCAGATCAAGAACCAGATCAAGGTCAAGATCATGGTCGAGGTCCATAACACGGTCAAGGTCGAGGTCAAGATCACGATCCCGAAGTAGATCCAACTCGAGGAGTCGCTCGGACTCGCGATCGCGATTCAGGAATCACGAGATGAGATTGTTGGACAAATCGCGTCGCTCAAGATCTTTTTCACCAGTCCGCAGAGACCGCTACACCGACCGGTTGAAGCTCGAGGAAGAGGATTTTCGACGGCTGAGCGCGGGCGCAGCGGCCACGATACCACGGGTCGTTGAGCAGGCCGGACCTCCTCCAACGACCTGCGTGGCGCCCGTTCGACAGTCCCGACGCTCTGACGGCATTATCGAGTTGACGGGCGGCAACAGCCAGGATGAAGTGGCGACTGTGTTGGGCCAAGGTCCGCCACCTGTCAACCAGGATATGTCTGAGGCCCCGGCTGCTGTTCCGCCGCGTTATCGATACGCCACCGAGAACGATCCTGACGCCGAGTACAATACGTATTATCAAGGCCGCAATCTGACTTATCCGAGGATCAACGACGTGTCGACGGATTCGCCCAAACGGCTATCTCTCGATGATAGGTGCGTTTTCGCTGGATTTAAGATTGTTATCCATACATCCAGTTCCATAGCTGAATTCAATTATAATTGTATTAATGTTATTATGTTTGATTAGGTTGGAGTTGGAATTGGGAATCAAAAAAGTCCCTATTACAGAACCACCGCCTGTCGTGAATTATAATCCTCCTGGCTTCATCCCCCCGGCGTTTCCAAATCCACCACCGCCGATACCACCTGGACCGCATCATGGACACTTCGTTAGGCAACCACCTACTGTTTTGCAGGTAAAATTTTTACTCGTTATATTTCTGTACGTTAGTGCAGATTATTGACGTATCACATATGAGAAAACCAATTGCATGTTTGTGTGCTAGGAGTACTCCGATTATATTATAGTAAAACTTAAATTTACTTACTTTAAACAAAAGCCTTCAGACCTATCAATAACAACAGCAGCAGTCAAGACCAAACGTAAACTGCAGCTGCAGGGTCGAGGAAACATATCTTCTTTCTCTCTTTTACCACGAAAATTTTTCTAATCAGACTACTTCTACGATCCCCCAGCCCCGATCCGTTTCCGCAACCGTCCCTGTTCTCAAAGGTACGAAAACATCGACATTGCAGGTTGGCAACGTCCTGCAAGTGGTGCCAAGCGACTTCCCAGTGCGACCGGAGCTACCACCCCCACCATCCGCACCCACCAACCAGATAGTCCGTATCGGTAATGTGCTGCAAGTCGTGCCGACGACAGTGGTCGACTGGACTCCACCACCCCAGCAAGCACCACCGCCGACGGTTACAGCCGTTTCGTGTCCACCGAGGTATGCCACCCCAGTGCCTCCGCCTGTTGTTGTTGCTGCAGCGAGCTCCTCGCCGGCGCTCGGTGCTTCGCCTCTGGCTCCGATGCCTATCATGTCGGTACCACCGCCAGCCAAGCCGATACTGCTGCCGACGTCGTTGCCACCGCCTGTCAAGCCAGTACTGCCGCCGACGTCATTGCCACCGCCACCGATTGTGACAAGTCCTGCAGTGGCGTTTCCTGCGCCCAAACCACCTCCACCAGGTAAATTTTTATTTTTTTTATTTTTTATTTTTATCAAGCTTGTGAGCTGGTTTTAAACCCAAAATTGTATGAAAAACAAACCCCGCAAAGGTTTTAATTGAAAAATGTCCAATTATTTTGAAATTGTAATTTATAAACGGTCATTTTATTGTCATGATGTATGTTATAAGAATATTTATTTTATAATTATGAAGTCTTCAAAATTTTTAGAATATTATTGTTAACGTTTTTCCTACAACACCAGGTATAAAAGATAACAAACATTATTATAATGCCACTAACAATAATCATTTATTTTTATAATTTTATTCTATTTATCTATTTTATCAATATTCTACAAATTTCCCAGAACCAGTTGCCCAACCAACCTACAACTACGATGCTATCTTAGAAGCACGGCGAGTCGAGAAGGAAGAGCGAAAAAGCGTACGCGATGCAAAGCGCAAGGAGAAGGAACGTCGACGCTTCGAGCGCGCGAAGCGACGTGCCGAGAAGATCCTGGGCAAGAGTAAGGTCAGTCCCGGAGCTAGTCCCCTCGGCAAATCTACTATCGCGAAGATATCCAAGGACAGCCTTTTTGGCGAGATGGCTGAGATTCATGGGGAAGAGGATTCCCAAGACTCAAAGGGTACAGTATCAAACATAGGAGAAGAAATCGAGGAAGCCATACCGTCAACTTCGGCAACGCAATATGCGGAGGAAGAGGAAGAGGAAGAGCCCGAAGAGGAGGAAGAGGAGGAGGAGGAGCCAGAGCCAGAGCCGGAGCCCGAGGAAGAGGAGGAAGAGGAGGCAGAGGAAGAACCAGAAGAGGAAAATGAGGAGGAAATTAAGGAAACGACTCTTATAAAGCAAGAAGATATTGCTATCACTGTCATCCCACCGCCACCTACTAAGGGTATCCTGATTCTGCCAGGTTTTGGGTTAGTATACGTGTTCTGTAGTTTTATTTGATATTTGAGTTACAAATTTTATAATACTAATTAATATATTGCTATGTGAATTCAGAAATCTTTCCATGACCAATGGATTGCTAAACGACTCGAGTGAGTTGATTGACGAAAAAGATATCAGCGGTACAGAAAAAGAGGATGAGCTGAAAATCAATACCTCAGTTACCATGAAAATATTCGAGAGGATGAGAATGAAGAAGTCGGTGCAATTTGCCGATGGTGTCAAACCTGGCGAGGGAACGAGCCCGAGTGGCGGCGAGGGTGACATGCCATCCCCTCCGCCTCCAACGTCGAATGTTCCTCAAGGTGACTTGTCACTAGATGTATCCAACAAGTTGCGCAGTAGAAAGATTCGCAAGAAGCAGAAGCGTGCGAAACCAGCAAAGACAAAGAAGAAAGTCAAGGTACAGGTAAAATGATTACAATTTTTTTTATGGATACTTCCTTCAATACTTCCTTTGTACATTCAATTAACAATTATTATAAATATTTAACAGGTGAAAATTATTAAACTGAAAAAACCTAAGACCACGTCCGCACCCGCTGAAGTCGAGGACTCGGACGAGTTGGGTGACCGTTCGCCTCCGCCTCCACCTCCAGGCTCACCGCCACCTCCTAACCTTTGGCCGAGCTATCTCCAAATCAATGCTCCCAACTCGGTGAGCAGTGCTGCGCGGTCTATGGCCACTGCGATGACGACAATAGCACAGCCGTCTACGTCAGCTGCGACCGCTGTTGTTGCTGGTGCCTCGACGTCGGGCGTCCTCCAGGCGCCGCCGACGCCTCTACCGCTCCTCGTGCCACCGCCGCCTCTCAACTACTCCATACAGCCCTGCACCAAGGCTTAGGTTTCCTTTCTACTACACCTCGACGCTGTACACAGCGTAAGGTTCATTAGTACCATTGCCGTAGACGAGATACGCGTGGCTACGGTCCGAACACGCACGGCTGCAGAACGTGTCATAGGATATATATTTAAGAGAGGCGTCGCGTACAACGGTGGAAAGACTTGCATAATTGAGGTCATGTAATAGCGACTATTTTGATTTTTGGAGTTTTGGCGATTTGAAGAAAGCCAATGTGCATTGGGTTTTTGGGATTGAATAACTGTCCTTCACTTTTTAACTTAATGATATATAATAGTTAAATTTTTACAGTACGAGGAACGTCAATACATACTTTTTATATAGTATGTAGTCGTCGGTAATAACGTAAAATTAGTATAAAAGTTTCGAGTTTTATTACAAAAGGAATACTAAATTTGTACATTCATCAAATGGTTATCTTAAAGTGAAAAAATAGCAATAGTTTTATTGCGTTAGTTAAATTGGTTGATTTACTTTATAAAAATGATATTGATTTATTCATTGTCTTGATGCATTATATATATATATTTTTATTTTTTATTTTTTTTTTTTTAACAAACTAAACCAATTGGAAAAAATTTGTTATAAATTTCTATGCTTTTTTAAGAGTCTTTCCTTGTAAGTACGTACGTGCATGAACTGCCTTACAGTGGAATATAGTCATTTCTTTGTACAATGTAAATTTTACTCCATTTTCATGACAAAAGTGGTCTATATTTCGTTGTAAAATAAAACTAGCGCCTCGTATTAATTATAGTACGATCGTTTTGGGGTTTCCCTTAGGCTGGATTCACAATACGCAGTTAGAATTTCATTGCGTTTCTTTGTTTTTATTTTGAATTTCGTTTTTTTCGTGTGCTCATGGTTAATTCGCCGAGAAAGGCAGAGAAGAAATTACGAGTCGTGCTGGTCTTTGTATGATTGCTATAATATATATACGAGTGATTTTTTGTACATAGACATCCTTTTATAGAGCGAGAATATAGTATTATTCCAAAGCGAATTATTAATAGAAGAATTCGGAAAGATAAATAAACAAAAGAAATCAAAGGATTGTACAAAATTACTTATTGACTGCGGACGGGTGAGCGAATCTTTCGTGACGCTGTGTTAAGGAAGAGTCCCTCTTTCGACTGCATCTTATATTTAATGCTTAGTGACATACCTTGTATTTCTTTTTCTCGCTATTGTTAATTCTTTCGCGGTAATGTGCTATTATGCTAGGTTAATTTCTTAAGGAAATGTAACTGCTTTATAACGATAGCGAACGGAACAGCGTTATTTTTATGCGGAATATAAACAAAAAAAAATAAAATATGTAAATATAGAAGAAACAAAAATAAAGTCGTCAAGGACTTTTCGTTTATAAATACTTAGAAAGGTTTTCAAATTATTATTCTCCCAATCCTGTGAGCAGGGGGCCTTGGTACATACAAAAATTAAAAAATTGCTGCTTTAATGAAATTATATTATAAATACATAAATACGTATGCTGAGTGTCAGTGAGTGTGACAAAAACTTAGACAAAAATTATCAGTTAGTTCCTCTTGTAAATAATAAGTAATAATAAATAATTTAATAATAACAGCATTTTTATGAATTTCCATATAATAATTTTACATTCCTTTCACTAGTCTGAGAAAACCTCTTTATTTTCTACATCGCACGTTGATAAATCCTATATAATTCCCGTATTTCCTATCATTTTTACTGTGACCTTTCTAATAATGTATGGGTAACAATGCGCTGCGTATACGCTCCGACAACCCCTCCCACACATGCGTAGACATCGCGAGCTTTTTCAGTTAAAACGCAAAAACGTATTTCTCATGAACGAGCTACCACATCGATCCCCTTCGATCGTAGAAAACAATCATATACCAATACACTGCATCACTACACCTTACGCCTGCATAACAGTTGGCCATCCTATATAATTATACAGTTCGACGCATAAACACTCGAGTAATATCACACGGCGATAAAATCAACTCTCGCCCCCGCGAGGGCGGAAACTTATTCTTATCTCGTGCGGAGATATCAAAAGCAGCCACACCAGCTCGCTGTACACTCGATAAATATCGATAGGCCCTGCTGTTGCGTTTACAGCAAAGGTGAGAGAGGATGAAGATCGCTGTGTTGGGCGGAGGCTGCGTCGGCCTGACGACGGCTCTGCAGCTGCAGGATGAATTGCGCAACGCGGCAAGCCTCGATGTCATTGCCACGGATTTTGAAGGCATTACGAGCTACGTTGCGGCGGGCATTTTCCGGGTGAGCTCGGCATTTTCCGCGCCAACCGAGCACCTCACGAGGTTTGAATTTTCTTTTTCTATGCGTTTTGGGAAAAGGGGAGATTGTATAAAGATATAGATATGTTTGAAGTATATTGTTGTGATAAGTCCTCGTTTAAAAATAACGTTGTTTGCAAACTGTAAGATTATGATGCTTTTATACTTGTGATGTAAGTTGTGGAAAACTTTTAGTTGCGGGCTTGGGATTCACTTGACGCGATAAAGTCATGAATACGAGATAAAATGCTGTGTGCTGTTTTGATTTTTAATATTTTTTTAAATGCTTTTTTTTTTTTTATAAAATCCAACAAATTAAAAATTATTTCTACACTATCTTTTTGTGGTAAACGCGAATTTAATTTCATGGAAATGATGGCCGCAGTTAAATGTTCATTTACATTTATCTTAACAATGTGTTTAGATTTATATCAATATTAGATAGCATTGATGTTTATCAAAATCAACTAGGATTTTGCACTTTGTGCTTCAATAAAATATCGTGTACCTAATAAAAAAATTTGTAATGACGGATAGCATGATTATTATTTTAGAAAATGGATAACCGATGCCTACAACTTTTACGAAGCAATCAGTCGGACGGCAGAGGGTCCAGACGCCGGTATCACCAGCATCTCTGGATATATCTTTTCAAATGTCTCCCCTGAACTTGTTAAGGTTTTCATCTAAAATCTATTATTGTCCCTCATAGCACTCGAATGGATATTTATATATCGATATATGTCTATAGAATGAATTGATGGAAGGTCTAGTTCCACTTTATCGACAAGTCACTCAAAGTGAATTGGAATTAGTTGGCGGTAATTGGAAATACGGATCTTTTATGTCGACGTTGTTGACTCAGCCGAATCAATATCTGCCGTGGGCAAGAAATAAGTACGAAAGAATTTCTTGGATTTTTTGTCAAATCTTTAATTCTCGGTAAATGAAAATTAAATTTTTATTTTATATAGAATAGTTCAAAATGGTGGAGTGTTGGTACAAAAACAAGTAAATTCCCTAAACGAACTTGCTAAGGACTATGATATTATCGTAAATTGCACAGGACTTGGCTCAAAAACACTTTGTAAAGACCGAAAGATGGTTCCCATCAAAGGTCAAGTTCTAAAGGTAAAGAATATCTTCAACAGTCCTCTGGTATATTTACCAACTAAATGAAGATATGTAATTCTAGCAATCAACTTTTTCTTTAGAATAAAATTGAATATTATATTTTATCGAGAAAACGCACTCGTTAATTTAAAATATAAATCAATTTTTATCAAAATAGGTACGAGCACCATGGTTAAAGACATTCTTTTATGGCGAAGTTAACACCTACATAATCCCCGGCGCGGATGGCTTAACAACTTTAGGAGGCTGTCGAGACTTCGAAAATTCGGATCTTACCGTCTGTCCTTATCAATCAGCTGCGATTCGGGATCGCTGCGAAAGGCTCATTCCGTCGTTGAAAAAGGCGGAACTCGTAGCAAATAAAGCTGGTTTGAGACCACACAGAGAAGGAGGTGTTAGAGTTGAGATCGAACGTCTCAATGGTTCGCACAACGCAGTGGTAAGTTGGAAAATAATTACATTTATATCGTAGCTCCAGTATGATAGTGTTGCGATTCAAAAACTTTGCGAAAAATTTATTACAAAAGAAAATTCTAAGAAAGTCAAGACATATTTAGCAGTTCAAGTAGCGCTAGGAATAAAATACTAGCTCATACGTTTACTAAAAACTATTTCAAAAAGCAAATACTACGTCTAATTTTTATAATCAACTTCAATCACTACTACATTATATATATATATATATATATATATATATATATATATATATATATATATATAAATTCGTCTATATTCTATATAAAAAAAAATTTTTGTTTCAGTCCACGCATTTAAAGTTTTTGAATTGCTAAAGAATCATACTGA